>VXAB01002504.1:33147-88018 GCA_013399175.1 Odontophorus gujanensis | reverse complement strand
GGGAAAGCCGCCCGGGCGGCGTCGCGCCGCAGGGACCGCGGGGCCGAAGCGGGGCCCGTCGGGCGGCCGCGCCCCGGCATGCACAGCGAGCGGATGCGCCGCCATCTTTAGTCTCCCTCCCCGCCTGCACTGACAATAACAAGCCCCGGGCCCGGCCGCCCCGGCAGCGCACCGGCAGCGGAGAGGGGCGGGCGGCGGGGGCTGCGCTGAGGGCTCTGAGGCCGGGGCTCTAGGGCCGCGCTCAGCCTTCCCGCTGCCGCTCGGCGGAGGAGAGGTGGCGGGGCGGCGGGGAGCGGCGCTGAGAAGAGCCCGCGGGTGGCGAGAGGCGCTGCCCTGAGGGAGGAGTGACGGCGGGAGACGGAGGCCAACCGCGAGAAGAAACAAAGTCGTAACGAGAAAGGGAAGAGAGGAGATCCGGTGATTCCTTCGAGGAATAAGAGAGCGAAGAAGGGGGAATACCGAGGGGCTTTGCTGATAAGGAGAGAGGAGTTGGAGGACTCTGCTGAGAGACACCGAGGCTGACACACAAACTCTCTCTTTGTCATTCCGCCAGGATTTGATGCCCCTCAGCCGGCTCATTTCTGTGTGTTCATGTTTCCCACAGGTTTCTCTTCCCCCAACCCCCCCACTGCAGCTCAGGAGGTCAGGCCTGCCACTGATGGTAGTAGCGGCAGCAGCTCCTCCTGCAAGAAGAGAAAGTTGAATAACAGCAACTCCGAAAGAGAGGAATTTGACTCCATCTCCTCCTGCTCCTCATCTCCTTCCAAAAACAACTCCTCCTCTTCTTCCTTGGTCATCACCACCTCTTCGTGCTCCTCCTCAGGAGTTGCCTCCTCCAACCATCACCTCCAGAAGAAGCTGCGCTTTGAGGACTCCTTGGATTTTATCGGACTCGATGTGAAGATGGCTGAAGAGTCTTCTTCCTCTTCCTCTCCCGCTGCCTCTTCTCAACAGCAGCACCAACAGCAGCTCAAAAATAAAAGCCTTTTAATTTCTTCAGTGGCCGTAGGGCACCATGCCAACGGCCTGACCAAAGCTGCCTCCTCTACTGTGTCCAGTTTCGCCAACAGTAAACCTGGCTCCGCTAAGAAATTAGTGATCAAGAACTTTAAAGGTAACAGTCCGTAATTCCTCACAACCTCTGTGGAGCTGATGCTCAGCTTTGTGTTTTGTTTTCGACATGAAAACTGGTTGGCTTTCAAATAGCTCCAGGTTTTACAGGAAATGCTTTTCTGTGGTAAACATTCCTAGACTTATGTAAAGGGGGGTTATGTTGATGATGCATCTTTGCCTGATCACGTGCACGTCCTGAGCCAGACTTCCCTTCCTGGGCTCGCTGTTCTGACTGCTTTCACTCTGTTTAGGAGGAGGCCCTGTCTTGTATGTTGGAGGAGATGTTTTACTGCGTTAGTGGGTAAATCACCTTTGATCAAACTTCTAAGGTTTGATAACACTTTTCCAGTATTCCCAACTCAGGGTATAATATGTATTTTAGCCTTGTTTATGATAAATCTTTGCAAAATACACTTTAAAAAAAAAAAATAGACTTGAATCTACTTATCTTGCTCACGTGTACTTTGATTGTTTGTAGGTTAATCTGCTTATGCTTAGTTTTAAATGTTGAAACCAAGGTGATTATCCAGCTCTTAAGGCAGATTTCCTTTCTGCTTCCCCTACTTGTCTTCCAAGTAGGTACCTCAGACTATTGCAGCTTGCTTTCCTTGCAGTATCACTGCCATACTTACTGTTTATTTTTTTTAACATCTTTTGTACTCTAATATGCCCTTCCTTTTTTCTTTTCAAATTCACATTATTTTGTAATTTCTCAACCTATGTGATGGAGCTTCTCCAGTGTTGTTACTTGAAACCAACTGAAGTAGGGAATTGAAGCTTTCTGGTGTGAATGCTGCGTGATATTCTAATGAACAAAATTGAAGTGGGTGTAGGCACAGAGCCCAGCTGAAATTCTGTAGTTTTTATCCAAAAAACACCTGAACATTGTGAGATTTTCTTGTTAGCCTGCACTCCACTTTTACAGTTATCCAGCAACATACTTTCTTGAGTTGTTTTTATTTTTCTTCACATGTTTGGGTGGGAGAAGAGAGGGCTTTAAAGATCTTAAAGAGCTTAAAACATATTTCTGAAGATGAAATTGATACAAATGTGCTATAGAGATAGCACAAAAGGTGAGGGTTAGGATTACCTGAGCCACTGTAACATTCCAGTGCAGCTTCTTGCTTTAAGGACCACCCAATTCTCAAGAATGTTTCCAGTCCATTTCCTACACTGACATGTCACCATCTTTTGATTTGGTTGTTTTAAAACATCGTACTTAGGATGCATGATGTCAAGAAATGAACGCCACTGCTCAAAGGCAGCTTTTCACATTTTAAATATTAACTGCATGTCATGGGTGGCATGATGCTACAATCATCACTGCTTGTGAGTTGGTCTTGGTGTCAAAAAGGATGTCTTGAGAATCTGCATCTCTGGTTTTTTTGTACACTTTCATGTCAAGATGACTAATAATCGTAGTGTGCTGTTGTCTGTGATAGCAATGCACATCCTTTACAACTTTCCTAAGATTCAGAACCTTGGTGTTTACTTCTGAATGTCTTATTCATTACAGGCTAGAGAAAATGAGCAAGACCCAGTTGTAGCGAGTTGTCTCTATAGATTCTTATGGTACAGTCAGTGTTGGGATATTGCCAGTACTGTAGGGAAATGTAAAGAGGGGAAAAAAAAACAGAGGTAGGATTTTTGTATACCCAAGAGAAATCCTAAAGCTTTGAGGTGTTTTGTTGTTTTGTTTTTTTTACCTTTAAGTTTGCTAAAGTCCGTTTGAATGCAGTCAGCTTCACTTGTTGGTAACATGGATATGCATCTGACTTGCTAATTTTTCTCCTTTTTCCATCTCCTTTTGGAAACTTCCATGACACAACAAAAGGGGTCAGTTGAGCTAGCTTGGGAGCACATAATTTTAAAATAGTCATGGTTTTCTGAGAACGTGCCATGGGTAATCTTTTTCATCCTTTGGTAATTGCTTTGGTCTTGTTGTGGGCACTGTGTAGCAGGGCCCTCTGTGGAAAATCTGCAAACATTTGAGCTATATGAGCTCTAAAAGAGGCCTTAACTCTCACAAATATCCTCTGGCCAAACCCAAGAAAGACATAAATAGAATAGTTCAAAATCCAGAGATTTTCCCTGTGACCACAAAACCTACGTCACGCTAAGTATTTCTATGCACATTTCTTGAGAGTTTCTTTCCAAGTATTAATACAGAGTTGAGTTGAGTTCATATTTTTAATTAAAAATACACACTGCACAGCTTCATCTCTCTTAATCCATCATTTTTAGCTTTTTTTTTTTTTTTTCACTCTGCTAGCTGGGCTGTTCCATTCCTAGAAGGGAGTGTAACAAACACGCAGATCAGTCTTCCTGGGTGTCAGTGCTCCTCTCACTATGCTGCACAGACACCTGATGGGAATTGCTTTATTTATATTTTTCAATATGGTCGCAGACTGTTAGGGCTGCTGATGTGTATGTGAAGAGTTGTGCTGCATTTTGAGTGTGTTACCATGTCAAATGGAAGGAACTGCTTTTGTCCTATTGCTTTCTTTGCATGAATGTATGAAGTACAGCCTAGTACAGTCTATGCTTTCTCCTCTCTGAGTTTATTTGTCCTTCGAGTGAAAGGTAAAATGTTTTGCTCTTACTAAATGCTTTCTCAAACGCTGTAAAATAATTTGTTTTCAAGATAAACCCAAATTGCCTGAAAACTACACAGATGAAACCTGGCAAAAACTGAAAGAAGCTGTAGAAGCAATCCAGAACAGTACTTCCATTAAGTACAACTTAGAGGAGCTCTATCAGGTGAGTGCTTTAAGTAGAACTGTTGAGGTGAGAGGTTGTCTTGATGGTTTAGGGGGGTTTTGGTGTCTTTTTCTGTTACTGTTTGAACTTACTGTACTGTAGGAACACGATCTTTTTTGATAAATAAGGCAAGTAGCTGTATTCCATTTACTGGTTTGGGGTTTATGGTGCGTAGCTGCTAAAGGGGAAACAGGAAAATCCTAAAATGGTGGTGTTTAGGGAAGAAAAAGATTATAGTTCTGATTGAGGCTCATAAATTATTTATTTAAAAACCACTTTTTTAGCATTGCCTTTTTAAAAATAAATATAATACTGTCTTGGTTTGTTTTTTCTGTGATTGCTTGTATGCAATAACACTATGTTTAACAGCTGAGAATTAACATTTGTTTGTTTCCAGCAGCAGCTCTGACTGTTTTACCCTGAACCTTCTAGGAAGTGATCAGCCCTAAACTGCATCTCACATTTTATTTATAAACTCAACTTCTCCCTACCACGTTCACCTGAAAAAGATTTCTCTTCCTCCTCTCCTGCTCTGAATATATGGTTTTAGTGGCATTACTGTTTTAGCTAGATATAGGGAAGCACTCATTTCTAAAGCTTTTATTGCCTTATTGGCTGCTGTGTGTGTATATATATCCTTCTGTTCACCATTTTAGCATCCATTCTTCCCCATTCCCTCCCCTTTTCGATAGACTTTGTATTTGAGTTGCCTGCTTTTTGTGAAAAGCTGGGGACAGAAGTGCTGTTTGCACAAGGTTTGGGATCACATGAAGAGAAAAAGAAATTGCATTCCTCGTACAGTTTGGAACCTCCCAGGCCGTGTTCTTTGGGCCAGTGCACCTTTAAGATTATTTTTCTTTGTTATAACACTCAGTAGTGAAACTAATAACAAAGTACAGAACACTGAATTGGCTCGTATTTAAAATAACTTGCTCTAGACTAAACAACAGAGCAAATAACTGCTAATCAAGTACTTCAGGGTTTTCAAAATGGCTTTAGGATGCAAGGTTTATAATACAACATTTGTCTGCTGCAAGTTGCCACTTGGATTCCTGGTTTCTGCCACAGTCTTAGTTTTTAATGATACTTGTGCTTGCAAAAACAATAAGTCTTTTTTTACTCAGTTTTAGCATTGTAATAATGTAGATACTTTTCAAGAAAATAGTGTGCAATCAAGTATGATTTTTTCCTATTGTTTTTATAAATTTAAAAATGTCCCGATTTAAAATTGTTAGAAGTCACTAGTGTTTTTAATGCTTACTAATGTCATTTCTGAAGAGCTGTTTGATAAATGGATCTGATTCCAAATATGCCTTGGCAGACAGCATTATCCAAGCATGGAGGAAATTGCAGAAGTTGTTGCTGTGCACCTCAAAATAAGATGCTTTTTTTTTTTTAATGGAGTTGTTCAGCTTAAATCCTGTCTGTGTTAAAAAATGTCACCAAGCAAACACCGAGGTTTTGTTTGTTTGTGGGCTATTAGTTTTGCTTCTACTTTGTTCCCCCTTGAGCAGGAGAGATAACAGACAGTTGAGAGTAGCTGAAGTTCCCATAAAGCAGCATTCAATTCCACCGAACAATTGCTTTTCTGTTAATGCCAGAAAGTAAAGATCTAGATCTTTGGTACCATATCTATAATTTCTTTCTTTTCCTGGATCAACCATGGTACTTCTGGGAAGGTATGAGATTCACTCATCAGACAGTGTTTTTGTTCCTGCTTTCCCTAACACAAACCCTGGTGTGGGTCCTCTAATTAAAAACATAGAATTCATCTTAAGCACAGATTCAGAAGTTTTGACACAGATATCTTGATCAAAAGTTAGATTCTGCTAATTCAGAACAACCGTTTGGTGAATTTCCCCAGGGAGTTGGTGGAGTCACCATCCCTGGATGTGTTTTAAATCTGTTTGGATGTGATACTCAGGGACATGATTTAGCGGAGAGTTGTTAGAGTTAGAGTAGTATGGTTAGGTCATGGTTGGACTCTTTAAGGTCTTTTCCAACCTGAGTGATTCTATAATTCTAATTACAGCTACTGAAGTTATCAGGAATTCCTTATACATCACAATTTTGTTTTGTAACACCAGCAATAAAATCGGTGGTAGCCTTGCAGCGCTGTAAAACTTGTCCTCTTAAAAAGTTTGTCCTTTTAAAATCATCGTAATAATGCCATTAAGTTGGACAGAAGTCACAAATGAAAATATTTTTATGGACGTTACCAATGCAGATGCAGAAGCTTTGTACTCAGTATTCCAGCGCGTGCTGATGCAGAAATGGGAAAGCACAGCTTCGTATGAGCACGACATAAAAATAAAGGTGTACTTATGTATGTTAATACATGTGTTCTGTCTGCAGTGCAAAGGCCAAGTCCTCTGAGGATTTGTGGCAGTGTGGTTAAATAGCACTTGGGTTAATAGACAGTGGTTAGGAGAAGGCTCAGCTGAAGTGGCTGAGCTGAGCAGGAGCTTTCACCTGCTGGTGGAGTACAGCAGCACAGCTGCTGACGTTGGAGTGCTGGTTAGAAGTGAGGCTGGTGGGGCTGTGCAGGCAGCTAGCAGGTTGAAAACATCTGTCTTTCTTGCTCTCTTGTTCACTTCTCCAAAATAAGCAAGAGAAGTAGTAGCCTGTTCATTGCACTCAGTGAAACTTCAATCAGTCTCTTTAAACTTGCTGCTTTCAATCATCCTTTTCTTCTGAAATCAAAGTAGCGCTTATAAGCAGCAGCAAAACTTGGGAATTAATGTTGAGCCTGCCCCCATGGGTGCTGCAGCACAGTGGAGTTTATTATCCTTCACAGCCTACTCTGAACTGTAATCTAAAACGTGTTCTCCTATTTTAGTATTCGTTTGGGATTCCTGAAGCGTTAAGACGAGTTGAATTTATTGCTGTTTACCAGTACTAAGATCTGTGCATTTTGACAATTTCTGGCTTTTCTAGTAATCCTAATTCAGATGTCACATACCTGGCTCATATTTCTGTGGTGTTCAGAAAGATGCAGGCTTAGCTTTAATTGTTATGCTTACTCTTGCTGTACCCATTTCTTTCTGATGAGCTTACGCAGGTTTGGTTTTCCTGTTGGCAGTGGTGGCTGTGGTTTGTTTTGTTTCATCTTTGCTATGTCACAGAGCCCATATTTACAGAGCATGCAGCAAGAAGTGCTGTGTACCCCAGGAATGATTACAGATTTAACTGCTTTTGTTGTTGCTGTGCTTGTAATGGTTCCTGTTAGCTGTTTACAGTTTGTGTGAGCTGTAAGCAAGTATTTGTATGGACTTCAGTGTAATGGAATAGGTATGCTCTGTACTCTGAAATTAATAAGCCCTTAGGTTCTAAGCTGCTCAGGGCAGGGCTCTCCTTTGTCTCTTACTACCATTACAGTGCAGTGTATCTCTGGTGTTTGGCATGCAAATGTTAAGCATTACAGCCAGAAGATGGTGAGAAGCAGAAGAATCCTGTGTCTTTTTTTCCTTGTAAAGCCACACGTGAGGGTAAAGACAGACTTCTTACTCTTTCTTTCCTTCTTTCTGTTTATTTCAGGCTGTTGAAAATCTCTGCTCCTACAAGATTTCGGCGAACTTGTACAAACAATTGAGACAAATCTGTGAAGACCACATTAAAGCACAAATTCACCAGTTCAGAGAATATCCTTTTTTTTAACTGTTGAAAGCCAAAATGTTTTTACCTGCCAGTATGTAGTGATGGATTTCTCTAAGTAGTTCATGACACTGAGCTATGGTGAGCTGAATTCCTGGTTTTTGCATAGTTGGGTCTGCTGGGTTTTTGTAGGACCTCACAAAGAGCACTTCTAGTTCCTTTATATCTGTAACCACCTGCAAACTTGTTGAGAAAGTTTCTTTGGTACTTAGGAAACATTTTGACCTTTTATAGCAGTTCAAATCGGACTTCAGAGTGAGACTTCAAAGACTGTTCAGTGTATCATGCGCTCAGATTGCCTTGTTCAGGCAGATAGGGAAGTTGGAGCAGCTAGTTCCTGTCTCCTGTTTTCTGACCTCCCACTGGTATGGGGAGATGTGGTGGTGCTGGTTCTGAAGATCAAAATGCTTTATCTGCTGGGGTCTGGAGTTGCATCAGATAAGATAGTGTTAAGTGGGTTTTGTTTGGTACCAGAATTACACTGCAAGCTGAGGACAAGTAGAATTTTGGGGACAAATTTTATCTGCTAAAGTTATGTATTAATGTGAGCTGAAGTTACAGTACCTGCATGTAGTGGTGGGCTCTTACATAGGAGGGCTGCTCTAAAAGTAATGCCTCCTATTTTATGATGGTGATGGGATGGCAGTAGAGGCTGAACCTTCCCACCCACTTCCCATTATGTTGTGTGGCCATGTGACAGATGGCAGCAGAGGGGCACTGTGACGGAATGGTATCTGATGTGGGAGTGCATATGGAGCAAAGGGGGTGGAACTGAATTCCTTCATATAGAAAAAATGGCACCGATTGACATTCACTGATGCTTGCTGAACGTTGATGGAGACCAAACAGTGTCTGTGAGCACAGTGAGGGCTGCATGGGGCATTGCAGGAGTGGTGACTGGTCCCCTCTGCTGGCGCAGGTGGTTATGAGCATGGCATGCAGCCTGTTCTTCATGGCTGGTGAAAATGCAGAGCTAGTGGTGTGGTGGCTGTTGACAAACAGTGTATTGTAGCTGAGGCTTTGCTCTATCAGCTAGTGTAAGTGTGCTCTTTCTTCTTGTTTCCATGGAAGTAAATAGGAGGCATTACTTTTGGAGCAACTTACACATGCTGTGGATTATTGGGGTTTTGAGTGTGTGAGTTTTCAGTGTTCTCTGTGCATGTCCCCACCAGGATGGAACGTTGGACAAAATGTTCAAAAGTGTTCAGGTTTTGTTTTGGTTTGTCATTGAAAGTGAGTTTACACTACAGGCTTCATTAAAAATAAACAACTTGAAAGAAATGAGATGGTTTTATTTGGGAACAGGAGAGTTTGTTGTGCTGTTGTTTATTTAAAAAAAAAAAGTTAAATTCAATGCTAATGCAACCTATTAATCATAATTTTCTTAATGATTTCTTCATGGATTCATTGGATAGTGTTCTTTTTCTAAAGAAAATAGACAAATGTTGGCAAGATCACTGCAGACAAATGGTAAGTTTTTTCTTTGTGAGGAAAAGCAGTTTACTAGTCCAACTGATGCTGTACTTAATTCTGTTCCTTTGCAAACACACTGTGCCTCTGAGACATTGCCTTACATTCTGATAAGGCTTCTTTGTGAAATACATTGTATCTTGCACATTAGAAATGAAGTCTTGAAAATGCAGTAGTGTGTTTCTTGATATGGTGTGACATGGAGCGGGGGGGGACAGCGCGACTCGGAACAGTTATTTCCATGCAAACCTTTTTCTATTTCTACCTATTATGAAAGAAGCTATTCTTTTCTAGAGAAGAATGCTAAGTGTCACATTGAATGTCTCTCTGGGATTGGCAGCACACTCTGAACAAACTGCCTGAAACCTCACGTGGGGATTTCTTTGTTGTTGTTGTCACTGAGCATGATTTGTTTTGCTCTTCAGTTTCAAGAGTGAAATAATTGTGGCTTTTTTTTTATTTCTTCTCATACCAGATTATGATTAGAAGTATTTTTTTGTTCTTGGACCGAACTTATGTACTTCAGAATTCAATGCTGCCATCTATTTGGTAAGGGCACAAAGAATAATGATGAGGGTTATTTAAATTATCCTGTATGTGGTGAAGTACTTTCCAGTGACCTGTAAATTAGGTGGTGAATATATACCTTCTCCTTGTGTTTTTAATCTCCATAACATGAATTGCAGATTCTTTTAGAATAACTGTGATAGGAAATTGCAGCTAATTAGATATCAGCATCCAGTTTGCACTGTAAAAAGGAAAGGACATGTTCAACAATAGAAGTGCCAGGGCTTGGCTTGTCTGGTTATTGCTTTTAACACATGTAGTAATTAATTCTTTGAACATGTTTTGAAGGGGAAAAGTTACCTAAAAGGAAAGCAAATTATTTTCCCTTTTGTTTTCTAATAAAGCAAATACCCTACAGTGCCATTACCATACTACATTTGGCTCTTAACTGGGAGCTAAATGACCCAAATTACTTCGCCACAGAATAGAGGAGTGGTGGATGGAGGACCTGAATTTTCTGGAAGAATCCAGAATCACATTTCCAAATTCATGGAACATTTGAACTGGGATGCCTAAAGCTGTGATCCTTTCTTGTCTTCCTAATCACTGAGTTCTTCTCAGCTCTGCCAAAGAGAATTAGAGGTTAGGAAGTGATGGACAAAAGGGAATATTGTCCAGCAGCTTAAGTGTGGCAGTGAGGCCCAGGACGATAGTCTTCTTTCTTAGTGAAGGCTGCTGCTCACTCAGTTTCCTGTCATCTCCCAAGTAAAAAATAAAAATGCTGCAAAAGTTTGGTGGTTATTTAGGAAAAATGTATGTGTTAGTCTTCAAAATCTATAGGTTACTGCTAGTGCTTTATCATGATTTATTTCAGTATGTATGTGTTTATTCATCTTAAGTGATTTGGGGGCAAAGGGATGAGGAATTTGGAGTAACCTGTTAGGTTCTCTATTAGATCTAGATCATGTTTTATTAATGAACTATTTAGAGCTGATTCTTATGCAATTTATTTAATAGTTTTTATTTCCTTTTTAGGGATATGGGGCTAGAATTGTTCAGGACTCATATAATCAGTGATCAGAAGGTTCAGAACAAAACTATTGATGGCATTCTTTTGCTAATTGAGAGGGAAAGAAATGGTGAGGCTATTGATAGGAGCTTACTGCGGAGCCTCCTAAGCATGCTTTCTGACTTGCAGGTGAGTAAACTTGTGTTAACTTAAGAATAAGACATTTATTGGTTTAATTTAGTGTTTAGTAAGCTTTACCATGGATTGTTGTATTGTTTCCCTAGATCTATCAAGATTCTTTTGAGCATAGGTTCTTGGAAGAGACAAACCGTCTGTATGCAGCAGAAGGACAGAGGCTTATGCAGGAACGAGAGGTATTTTGAATGCTTAATGATATTTTGTTATACCTAATAATGGAGCGTTTTTCAGGGAGAGGAACTTCCTGCTGCCTTACGTAATGTATTTGGCCATAAAGTGTCTTGTATGTTTTATCATCATCTGAAAAATCAAATTCACTTGGAGTTGTCTCCAGACAAAGTGCTGATGATTGCTCCTTAAAACTGGATCTGTTGTTGCCGTCAACCAATATCCCAACATTTCCAATTTTTTTCCTCTCTTGATTTTTAAAATATACAAAACTATGCTGGCATTTTCAGGTTCCAGAATATCTTCACCATGTCAACAAGCGCTTGGAAGAAGAAGCAGACAGGATAATCACCTACTTGGATCAGAGCACACAGTAAGTGCAATCTCTCTGCTTGGTTTGGCTCTTCTGTTGAGAGCCATCAGCTTATTTCAGTTATTGACTATCAAATGCTTCTTGTTGACCAAAATTTCTGGGTTATGATGAAATACTGTTTCTTGGTTGACACATCTGATACTCTTCTTTTTTTTTTTTTTTTAAGTCAGTGTTAATTTTGATATAAACATCACTGGTATCTGCGTGGAGAAGTAGAGGCTGCAGCTCCCACTCTAAACTTCTTCCTGAGATGCAAATAATCAGCTATTATCTTACTTGAAAAAGATAGGCCCAGTTTTACTTGAGAATTGTCAAGTAAAAACCTTCTGATGTTTACCCAGGAATATTTGCATGTCTGTTATGGAGTGTGAGATACTGACTAATGTCACTCCTTAATCGTGTTGAGGAAGTCCTGCCCCTAACTATAAACCAAGTGGAGCTCATTGCTGTAGGGCAGAAGTGTCCTTCTAACATAAAGCTGTGGCTGCTATGGTCACCATTGTAACAAAGCTATGAGCAAGTATTAGCAACTTCTTAAACAGCAGGTACAAAGGATTTCAGTGAGGAGGGTGCTTTATGGCTACCAGTTTAAATTTTGATTTCTTACCTCCTTAAGCTGTTTAAAACTTCCACTCATTTAGTGGCTTCCTTCTTCTGCACCATTATCAGTGGCCAACTCCTTATTTTGTTTTAATACCTCGTGGCTCATGAGATGTCTTTATTTCCTACTCCTAAGGCAAATCTTCTACAAAGCAGAAAAAGATGCATTCTTTGATAGACTTCTTGCTTAACTTCTTCACTGGTGGAATCATTGTCCAGCTGCCTAGAAGTCACTGTATGTTTAATGTGAGAATTCCTCAGTCAACAGACAGGGAAAAAAAGATGTTTACTGAGAAGGGAAAAGGATAAATAAGTATATACTCATTTTAGGTCCTTGGCTGCAGATAGTAAGAGCACACCCGACAACTAGTTAACATAATGTCAAAAATTGGATTTAAAATTGTCAGTACTGGGGAAAAAAGATAAGTAATTCTAAATGTTTTCTTCTATAGGAAGCCGCTAATTGCTACTGTAGAAAAGCAACTTCTAGGTGAACATTTAACAGCCATTCTCCAGAAAGGTAATCTTTCTTCTTTATGGAAATGTTTCTAATTATTACTTGGGGCTTTCAGTTCCTGTACTGGGGGGAAAAAAAAAAAACCTACAGATTTAGGTGCTGGGGGAGCACACAAGCTACATCATTTTGTAATGCCCTGTGCTGGCTAGATTCTGGATGGAAGAGGTGCATGAGCATCTTCTAGAACATCTGGGGCAGATTCTTTGTTCAGAGGAATATCAAGTGTTTAGTATCTACCCAGCTACTTAGAGCCTTTCTGTTGGATGTCAGGCCTTTTGTCAAAAACTTAAAAGTGAAAGATGAGGCTATTTCTTGAAACTGCTCGCCTTCAAACATCTCTAAATTTGTTTTTTCAGCTGTGATTGCCAAGAAACCTTTCCTACTGATCAGTAGAGCATAAACTCAAATTTTAAGGGAATAGTAAAACAGAAGCAAGCAAAGGTGGTGTGTAAGGTGAAGTGGCCTAAGAATCAGTTCAAGTAGCCATTCTGCATTTCACTGGATTTCTGTTAGCTGGATAGTTTTCCAAACCAAGGAGAGAAATAGTAAAAAAAAAAAATAATAATAATAATAATAATAAAAAAACAGCCCACCCACTAAGCGATAAGAAATATTATCACTGAAGAGTTCCCTTACTGTAGCTATAAACTGTGCTCTCTTTGAATGACTGTAGGTTTTTCCCTTGTACTAAAATTCCCTTATTTGCAGGTTTAAACCACCTTCTGGATGAAAACCGAATTCAAGACCTGTCCCTTCTCTATCAGTTATTCAGTCGTGTGAGAGGTGGAGTGCAAGTTCTCTTGCAGCACTGGATTGAGTACATAAAGGTACTGTTTCTAGAACTCTGCTGTTGATGGAATTAGGTAGTTGAGTGATTTCTGGAAACTATTGCATCTCTGTAAGTATTAAAGAATACTTGCTGGGAAACATTTAATGTATGACCTCAAACTCTACTGGGTAAAGTATGGTAACTGTTCAGCTCATATGGATGAAAGTGTCAACTGATGAATTGCCAAACTGTAAACAAATTAGAAGTTTTTGTTTTGTTTATAAGTAGTTGTGGGAGGTAGCTATATTTTGCCAGTGTGCTTTTTGATACAGGCAGAACATCTCTCTTTTTACCCTTCTAAAATTTACTGTAAAAAAAAAAAAAGTTCTGAATTTGTTAATTTGGTTTTGAATCTACGTACAAGGTCTGAGAATGATTATGTAGTAATTCATTTATAATGCTGTTTCTTCTGTTGTATTAGTGCAACTTAACATGAATATCAAAACCAAAATATTACAAAGGTAACTTAAGCTTCAGAAATGTTGTCATTTGCGTTCATTGTTCAGGCTGGTTGAAAGGTATGTTTTATTTTGCAGGCATTTGGTAGCACCATAGTAATTAACCCAGAAAAAGACAAAACCATGGTCCAAGAACTGCTTGATTTTAAAGATAAGGTTGACCATATTATTGATGTTTGCTTTCTCAAGAATGAGAAGTTTGTAAATGCCATGAAAGAAGCCTTTGAAACATTCATTAACAAAAGACCAAATAAGCCAGCTGAACTCATAGGTATTTTGCTTCTATCTCTTCCAATGGGAGAATTTGGTGGGAGGGGCACGAGGGAGTTGCCAATGCAGCTTTTAAGGTGTGATGTGATGGAACTTTTGTGTTAAGGCACAACACACAATGCGTCCTCAGACTGTGGGCTTTCTCATACTTTGTTATGCTGGTGAATTCTTTCATAGGATGCCACTAGGCTTTACTCACTTAATTGGCAAGGTTATAGAAAAGTGAAGGCATTCCAGTAATTGACTGGCTTCCAGCTTTGAGAATACTGCTAGTAATTTTGACTTCCTCAGAGGCTTATGTAACTGTAATCATCACATCCACAGTGCAGTTAGGGGCTGCACATAGGTATTTGTTTTTATGTATAAAAGTGGAGAGAGATGGCAATGCATTGTGCTCATTGTCTCCTTGGAGACAGAGCCTCTGTAGCTTACAAAAAAGGTTGCTTACATCTTTGTGTGTTATGTGTCTAGCTCTCTGCAATTGGAAATACCTTAATGGCTTTCCTGGATGGTGCCTACTACTTGCTTTGCTGCCTGTTGTACTCTCAGGCTTGTGGCCTGATGCTTTCTGCCCTTCTTTTTCACATGCTTACCAAATGATTGCAAGTTAGACTGTAATCTGTTAGAGAAATCGGGTGGCATAGCCAACACATTTAAATACTAGTTTACGTATTTTTTTTTCCCTCATGACCTTTACTATTACAGCCATGTTAATGTCTAGCAATATTAGCTTTTTACACCGAGACTTGTAATGCAAACCAGAATTTCTCACATGCATAGAAGTCTTATTTAACTCTACTAAAGATGCAGTAATTGCTTATCTGAAAATAGATTAGACTTGAATGCTTTATAACTTTGTGACATCTGTAGCTAGCTGTGAGTAAAGCAACTTCAAGATCCTTTAATTTCCATAAGATTTAACGATATATTAGATAAACAGAATAAGATAGATAAACAAAAAAAGATACTGTTTCATTGTGACACTGGCTGTGTGCTAAACTTATTTTTTAACTTTCTTTTAGCTAAATATGTAGATTCAAAGCTTCGGGCAGGCAACAAAGAAGCTACTGATGAAGAACTTGAAAAAATGCTGGATAAAATTATGATCATATTTAGATTCATATATGGTAAGTGTTCTTTTTTTTATGTGGATACAGTTGTTTAATCAGCAACATAAAGATACGCTGAATTCACTTTTGCAGTCTCTGTATTTTTAAGTGTAGTGCTGTTTAATGAGTATGTGTTAAACTTCCTACATTGAAATATGAATGTCAAGGTCCTTGTTGGCTTTAATGAGCTTTGAATTAGGCCCCTTAATAGCAAAAATGTTTGTAGAAAAGCTCCCAATGTTTTGTGATCACTGTCAGATCTCATCTCTTACAGGAAAAGATGTGTTCGAGGCCTTCTATAAAAAAGACCTAGCAAAGAGACTATTAGTTGGGAAGAGTGCTTCAGTAGATGCTGAAAAATCTATGCTTTCCAAACTCAAACATGGTAAATATCTACGGTTCTTTCAGCTTTCTTTTGTAAATAGTCATTCTGATGGGAGTGCTCAGAAGTACTGTTTCTATTTCCTTCTCTATATGAGAGCAAAAATCTTTTGTTGATTTTTGAGGAGAATCATTTGCTTCAGTTTTAGTAATTGTAACAGTAATAGCCAAAACCCAACAGTTTGAAGTTGGTTCTGTGTTTTGGCCTATGGGATAGAGTTGACATTCCATGTAGAGTTTATCAGTGATATGTTCAGAGAACTTGAGGATGGCTTCTCTTATGATGTACTACATCTAAGGTCAGAAGCATGAGGCTGTGGACTGGCAGTTTTGTAGTTTGGTCTTCATTGCTTTAGAATGGAGTCTCTGGGTGGTAGGAGCAGGATTTTTACAACTCAGTGGCTTGTTCCACCATTGAGACAGTTTGGCAGGAAGCTCATTAGGACTGAAATAAAAGTCTGAGTGACAAATTGCTGGTGGAGCTTGAGGAAGAATGGTCTGTTTTCCATGTGGGAAAAAAAGTCGGGTTGCGAAGTAACTGCCACTCTAAAACATTCCCACACCCCTGTTGTTTGTATCCTTACTATCCTAATTAAATCCAGGTCTTTATTTAACAACACTTGATGAAATAGGTCATCCTGCTTCAATATGCATTCTGTTTCTAGAATAACTACTCCATAGTATTTGAAAAAAAGATTACATTTAAGAATGGAATAATTTTTTGTTTCTTTTTTTAATAGAATGTGGAGCTGCTTTCACCAGCAAACTTGAAGGAATGTTTAAAGATATGGAGCTTTCAAAAGACATAATGATACAATTTAAACAGGTACTGCTGGAAAGCCTGCCATGGCTCCTTCATTTTCTTGTCTTTTAAGTGAGGTGTTCTCAAAAAATCTGGTAAGAGAGTGCAGAATGTCTTTAATTGTGAACATTTCTATTGTAATTTGAGTTAAGCTCCTTTTGGATTATTCCAGTTGTCTGCAATGGAAGCAACTGCTTTCAAAGGGAGTGCACAAAAATCTGACAGGGAAAGCAATCCCTACGGAAAATCAGAGGGAGTTCATTTCTTTGTTTCTGTGTTTTTTGAAAATGTTGCTGAGTTTATTAGTGCTTTTCTTGATTAATCAAGCAGAAAAAAAAATGGAAGAAGTTGTTTTAAAAAGGGGAAAAAAAAAGTGAAAATAAATGTAATGAAAGAAGAATTGTAGACTTAATGCCAGTTAATAACACTACTCTGATGGGGCTGTCTCCTAAGTTTACTCATTTAAGCAGGTAGTGATGCCTCTAGGCAGTACTCATGACAATTCTATACTTTGAAGCGAAGTTCAGCTTATTTTCCTCAATTCACATATAACTGTGTGCATCTTAGCATCAGCATGCTAAAGCACTCTTGTTATTAGCTTCCTGTAAAGCACATTTAGAACACCAGAAAAGCACTTTTTCTTATTCTGATTTTCTTCTGCATAACCTGTGATTTATGTAGCAAAGGCATCCCAGGGTTATTGCCTGTTCTAGCTAACTTTTCAGTTCTGCTGAAAACACATGTAACAAATGTTTTATCTCCATGTGTTTCCTTCTGCAGTATATGCAAAATCAGAATGTACCTGGCAATATTGAACTAACAGTGAATATCTTGACTATGGGTTATTGGCCAACCTACGTGCCTATGGAGGTCCACCTGCCCCCAGAGGTAATGTATATACACACACTATACCAAATAGCAATCTAACAGAAGTGCACCTTGACATCATCTGCAACGTGTCTTACTTGACTGCAGAGCAGAGTGCTTTTAAAGTAGAAATTGTGTATTTGTTTCATGGTTTGGTTGTTTGGTTTTTTTCTTCTATTTTTTAGATGGTAAAACTGCAGGAGATTTTCAAAACCTTTTACTTAGGAAAACACAGTGGTAGGAAACTTCAGTGGCAGTCAACTCTAGGACACTGTGTGCTAAAAGCAGAATTCAAAGAGGTGAGCATCTTTTTTTTGTTATTCCTGTGGCTTTACCAGATCCAAATATGAGTGTACCTTAGGAATATATGGAGATGCTTTTTGTTCTCTGATGGCAAACATAGAAACCTTTTCATTAAAAGCAAGTTTTGGGAGAACATAGCAGTTTTTAGAGAGCTTCCAAGTATTCTCCTTTATCGTTTCTTCATGGTCATGAATATAGCTCGGGAAAATTTCCCTTAAACTGGGAGTGTTCACTAGTCTTATTTCTCATAATGTTAATGATAAAACATGTATTATCCAACTTAGTTATTACAGAGATAGTAATACCAACTATGTTTTTAAACTTGCATTGCATTACACTTCGGATTAAAGATCTTTCAAATTGTAATTTTAAGCACAATTTGGATTTGAATTTGTCTTAAGTTGATACATACATTAGCAAATTTTGTCAGTGGCTATAGTAGTCTAATCTGACCTCTGTCTCATTTTGCATTTCATAGTAAACATGAGGAGATCAATAACTTTTATTCTTCCTTATTGTGAAACGAATAAGGAGCAGTGCATCCTGTCAGTGAAATAATTGGCATAGAGGAGTGAAGTGATCCCAAAAAAAAAAACAAAAAAAACAGCCTAATGATGTCTGTTCTTTCCTCTGCAATAGGGCAAAAAAGAACTTCAGGTCTCCTTGTTCCAGACATTAGTGCTGCTCATGTTTAATGAAGGAGAGGAGTTCAGTCTAGAGGAGATAAAGCAAGCCACTGGGATAGGTTGGTACTAAAAACACTGACTGCTTCAAGTGTGTTCTTGAGTGAAAATACTAAACAACTTGTTTCTGCTTTAGAGGATGGAGAGCTGAGAAGGACACTTCAGTCTCTGGCTTGTGGCAAAGCTAGAGTACTGACTAAGAGCCCCAAAGGAAAAGATGTGGAAGATGGTGATAAATTCACATGCAATGATGATTTCAGACATAAGCTGTTCAGGATAAAAATCAACCAAATTCAGATGAAAGAAACGGTATATTTTTGTTGTTTTTTCTAGTACTCTAAGTCTTTGATTCTCAGGTTAAGTTTCTTGTTGCTTGCCCATTTACAAGCTTTGTTCCTCTCAGCTGTAATGCACGTAATGGTATGTGTGCATCCTTCACACAGATGTTTTGGATGATAGCACAGACTTAATAGTGGAGATTTAAACAGAAGCTTCTGTGCTAACTTAGATATCAATCGTCCTTGACATCACTAAGGTTGATTAGCAGAGGTTGCAAGTAGTGAATGCTCTGTTCACCTTTAATCATTCCCTACAGCTTTACTGACTTGTGAACACAGAAACAAATTCACTGTGAATTTGCCAGCCAGTTTCAAAATTTGTGCAAAGCTTTTACTCCCGGATGCAAGTTCTTCAGACAGTGGACTTTGATATTTTGTGGGATTTATATCCAGGGATTATGTACAGTAGGTCTTTTAGTGTCTCACTAAATAATAAGACTCATCTTAGATATGAGGAAGAATGGATTCAACAGTTCTGGTGTTCTCTTTCCAACTCCTTTTAAACGCATCCATCAGGTAGAGGAGCAGGCAAGCACTACAGAGAGAGTATTCCAGGACCGGCAGTACCAGATTGACGCCGCTATTGTAAGGATCATGAAGATGAGAAAAACACTGAGTCATAACCTGCTCGTGTCAGAGGTCTACAACCAGCTTAAATTCCCAGTAAAGGTGGAGTACTGATTTCTTTTGTTTGTTTTAAAAATGTGTTACATCACATTCCTTGACCTGTCCTTAGTTAAATAGTGCTTCTACTTGAAAAGTGCATCCTCTTTTCTGATAGGAGGGACAAAAAGTACATAAATTCAGGATTTTTAAAGTGCCAGCTTCATTAATTCATCTGAATATTACCTCTGGCATTTAGATAGTTAGCACAACATAGTAAAGGTTTTCAGAATTGGGTGTTTGCTAGTAGTAATGGTACAGCTAAACTGTCTTCTGTTTGCACACTGTTGTTCTTCAATTTAAGTGTTGTGGCAATGCAGTTATGAGACAAAGGGGAAAAATGGATCAAGATTACTCCTGCATATCTGAACCTTGACTTAATTTAGTTGATACTCATTAATATATCAGTAACCAATGAACACAGTGTTTTTCCCTTTTCCCCTTCCTGTTCCCCGGGGTGTGGGCCCGTGGGTCCCCTGCCTCAGTTGTCACAGTACCAGGTCAAACCAGCCCGCAAACCAATGACATTAACGTACAAAAGAAAATTATATGGAATGAAAGGTACATGTTGGTGAGTGTCTCAAAGGTAAAGTGTCCCACGGGTGCAATATGAGAGAGAGTAGCTCACTGTGTACGAATGCAGACTGCTTTCCAGCCAACAGTGATAGTACATCTGAGCTCACATGTACAGTGCATTCTGTCTAATTTTGTAACTCTCTCTTTAATTGCACATTGCAAGTTTAAGAAGCTTTGATGTGTTGAGAAATGTATGTTATAATTTGTTTGGTCATCTCAAAACAGTATGGATATTTGCCTTAGGTAGAATGGAGAAGCACTGACTACAAAATAATAACGCTGACATCCGCTTTAATTTACAGCCTGCTGACCTTAAGAAGAGAATAGAATCCTTAATTGACAGAGACTACATGGAAAGAGATAAAGAAAACCCAAATCAGTACAACTATATTGCATAAACATATGTTGGCCTTTGTTTTACTGCACACTTGGTGTCATACGCAATTGCCAGTGGATAAACTAGCCTGTTAATCCCGTTAATTGACTTTTTATACTACCGATGACTGAATGAAAGCAGTGTAATGGAGGAGTATAGCAGAGTGGACTTCTTTCAGTGGTTAACATGCCCATTTAAAGAGTACTATTTACATTTTAAGAAGAATGCTGTTGAACTCTTTGCATGTTATTTAGTAAGATGTGCAGGAAGCTGCAAGAAAGTAACTGGTCTTCGTAATTCCATTTGTCACTGGGTCTGAAGAGAAGAGTCCCTTGACATGACAGATGTCTTTCACACCTTTCAATGGAAACAAAAGGTTAATATAAGAAAATAAGCCTTTAAAATGCTTAAACTGCATGCAAACTTTTAATTTACTGTACAGAATGCATTTCAGTTAGCAACATACTATTGGTTTGGATGATACCCACACGAGGATTTTTCTCGAGGGGAGGGGGAATGGGGAATAAGCCAAGCTATGCTTATTGCTGATCTAGTGGAATTTGTTCTTGGTTGCAGTTAAGACAAGATGGTAACAATATAAAATGATTTATTAAAGTTTATAGTGTGGGCATATGTATACAAATATCAGTCTTAAATAACTGCTACAACAAAACAAGTTGAGATTTGTATTTATATGGCTTGCCTGTAAGATTTAGTGTTCACCTTTGGGAATTTTAAGCATAAAACAGCCATAAAGGAAACAAAAGTGACAGTTTTTACTGGACATGGGTAGGAGGCCTTCACCTCTTGGCAGCAATACTCTACAAAAGAGACTCTATTTAAAGGTATATATGAAAAGCCACACTGTTCTTGTGGTAAAGCTATAAGAACAAAAACTACAAATTAATTTTAATACTTGTTTTGCTTTGCAACATTCTGAACTTGAACAAACCTCAAGGTTTAGACAGGGCACTGACAAGACTGCCCTGCTTTGGATTGCTTTAACTTAAAGCTTTAAGAACTCAGCCCTAGATGTGGCAGGCCTCCGAGAACCCAGAAGCCTACCTCTCATACAGAAAGATAGTTAAGTGTTGCTGTAAGGCATCTAAAACATCTTAGGTGACCAGAGAGCATTCTTTACATCTCAATAAGACATGGGAGAATAAGTCACTTGAATGTAGAGCTTTTTTTCAACAGGTTGTGTTTTTTATTGCTATAGCAGTATGCCAGGAATACATGGGGTAAAAAAAATGTCAGCAGAAAAGGCAACTCCTCTACGTAACAGTTCTTCCTTACAGCCAAACTTTAGACCTACAGTCAGCTGTGTTGCAGAGCACAATGAAAAACCTCATCTTTGTTCAGGCATTCACAGTCCTGGGGAATAGCAGATATTTCTTGACAGCAAGATGTTACTTTCTTTTTAGTGGCAGTGTAACTTAGAGCTCTATGATCCGTAACTTTTATCACTGTGATCCCATTTTCAGGGCCCTACATGTGAGACAGGGGGTGTGTGTGTGTGTGTGTGTGTGTGTGTGTGTTTGGTATCTGACACGTCCCAGCCTTGCTGCTTTTTTGGTCCACTGTTTAATTCTGTAATTTCTTCAGCTGTGTGTTTTCTCAGGCTTTTTTTGTACGCAGTCCTCAGTTGACAGATGAAGCAGGTGGTTGGTTTTTTTTTTTTTTCTCCTACTGAACTATTTACTGTCACCCTCTGGTAACTGTAATACAGTTCTTTACATGATCTGCAGAAAATCTGCCTTAACCTCCGACACTGTTTCAGCATAACTACTGGTAGGCATCCAGGACCACCACTGCCTCTGTAAGAAAAACGTTAATGGAATTATTTGGTAAGAAACTTGAAGATTGCTCCTGCAGACAGAGGCAAGGCTTTAAGTATTATTTCAAATGACAGTCCACTGGGGAGAAAAGAATGCCCCCTAAAAAAAAAAAAATCCTTCTGTGTTTTCCATTCAGTGTTCCTTTTTCTTGTACATGTTTTGTATTTTTAGCCAATAAAAGATTCCTTTTAAAAAGGTATTATGGAGAAGGAGCATAAAACTTAACTCTTTGGGAAACAGGAGGTCATGAAAACTGCTGTTGAACTGGGTCTGTTCACTTGGTTGTAGCAAATCAGTCAAACACCATCACTCATTACAAAAAAATCCCTATTCTGGTGAAATCCTCCCTCATCAGACAAGCTTGTTGCAATCAGTCAGGCTAACCAGCAGGTCCAGGGGTCTGTTTCATTTTTATCCCATCCACTTTGGTAACTTAAAGGCAGGAATTATGACATAAAAGATGTGCTCAGCTCTCATACAGCTTGGGCAATCTGAGGCAGCCCCAGGTGGCAATCCAGGTAAAGCAACCCAAAGAGCAGACAGTGAGAACGCTGACTGGGCTGAGTAGAGGAGCGAGAGGGAGGGGAGGAGGCTTCTCATGCTTCATGGCTTTTCCCTGAGAACTTGTTCATCTCTGAGGTCTCACTCATTCCTCATTAATGACAAAGCTGCAGCCAAGATTCCTTGTCCAGCCGTACAACTCTACGACCTCTTGCTGGGATCACGTGCCTGCCTATTGAGCCATATCTATCTCTGTATGAAAACAACACGTGGGCTCGGACCACTGCTCATTTGGCTATAACACAGCTCGCCTGTTTGGCCACACATTTTTAATCTTGACTCTTGCATGCAGTTTATAGCACCTTGTTCATAAGAAATTGCAGTTTATTCTTAGAAATATATATTTTAAGTTTTTTAATCTTTATACCCGTAAATGGAATATTTTTTTGTCTTGGCTGGTTTAAAAAGTGACCATTTTGTTTAAATGCTGTAATTGCAGATGTGTCGTAAACATTGTTTTGTTCTATAGTTTACACGAAGGTGCCAAAGTCAGTAGTTAATAAAAAGGAAAACAAAAACAAAAAAAAATCCCTAGCAAATGAAGTTGCTTTAGCCATGCTTCATATTTCGGTCTCTTTTCTTATCAGTCAGCTGGGTGATTTTTCCTAAGCATATCATCTGCCCTGATGCTTTCTTCTTTCTTTGGAAAAGAAGCAGTGCACCTACAGCCATGTCCAAATACCACTTTGCTGGGTTGATTTTTAGTGGTTTCATACAGCAGGGAGAATATTTTCTTTGGGAAGTTACACTAAAATTGTAAGAGTACAGCAGCATTCGAAAATGTAATATACTTTTTGTATAACAATTCTTCAGAGTATGTCTGGAGTGGGAAGAAGAAAACAGCTTACCCTCTTACTTCTCAGAAGCCTCTTTGCTCGGCTGCCAGAATACAAAATTGTGCTTTTTCACTGCATCAAAAAGTTCTGAGTTGACGCAGACTTGCGAGCAGGGCATGTGTCACCATTGCATCCGTTGATGCAAAAAGCAGCGAAACCTTTTTAATGTTTCATAACAAGTCTGATATGGGTACAGAGAGTCTTTCTTAAAGTTGGTAAATAATGTAAATACATGTCCTTTCAGAGAGTGAGTCTGTTATCTAGGTATTTTGTGTCATTTAATAAATATTAAACAGTTTTGTGTTGATAAACTCTCGTGTAAAATGCCTTCTTCCTTGAACTGCTGCACGTTGGGCTCCTCACGTTTGTGGCTCCTTCCAAACGCTCAGCTTGTGCTCTGCTAGCACAGTACTTGTTTGCTACCTGAATCCCAGTAGTTCCTTTCGCATTCGATCATTAAGATCCCATGAGTTTTCTAAGCAGCTTCCATTCCTGAATTATTGCCATTCATTCCTTCTGCAGAAAGGGTTTGAAGTGCAGAGAAGTGCAGGAGAGGAAGTGGTGATTCCTCCCAGCACTGCTGCAGGGCGATCCTAAAGTGCTCCTGGGGTGGGCAGTGCTGCACAGCACACACAGCAGGGAGTGCTACTGCTGCTCTCAGGTGTCCTGTTCAGTTACAGTGTGCAGACAGATGCGTGGCATGACTTTCCACTAACAGCTTCTACCTCAGGACGTTTCCAGTTTCCTACGTTCTTCACAACCCTGCAGGATTTTGTGACTAGCTGGAGAATGGATATTATATCCAGTCCCTGTCTGGGAAAAAAAAAAAAAAACAGTAAATACTTCTAGTTTCTGTTAAAAGTAAGGTGTATTGCATTTCATAAAGTAATCTCTTGATTTCAAGAGAAACTGGTGCCAAATTGAGTAGTAGATTTAAGATGTTCCCCTTTTTTTCCTTTCTCGGATCTAAGGGAGGTGTTGGATTTAGCGCAGGGGGCACCATCATGGCAAGTGTGGAAACAAGTGTGGAGAGAAGCAATGGGTCTCCCTGCAGGGGAGCACTTATTTTTTCTGGTTAAATAACAGCCATCTGATATGAGAGAGTATTCCAAGTACCTATTGGGCCTTATCCTGCATTAAGAGCTATGCAAAAGAAGAAACTTCCAAAGCTATCCACAATCGAGCAGCACGTGGCAATGCCATAACTAAAGCCCTCTGGTTATGCTAAAGGGAAAGTAGCTGGCATACAGCAGACATTATGCTTTTAGTGATGAGTGTTCCTCAGTTTAACTCCTTGAATCACGTGGCCATTGGTCAGCTTGAAGCCCCTCTATTTTAGAGCTGGAGAAAAACAGGGATACCGTGTTAAGTATTTCAGTGTCAAAATGCTTAGGTAATCGCTTACTGAGAAAAGCTGTCCTTTCAAAGCAAGGTGAGCCTTGAAGTTCTGCTCCACCTGATGAGCACAGCCTGCCTGGAGCTGGGCTGGGTGTGTAGACTGCAGGCAGCCATTCTGGGAGCAGAGGGCTGTGCTGCTGCCACTCTGCATCACCTCTTGTCTCTTGCTTTTTATTCCCGAGGTCCCAGCTTGAAAAGAGCATGGCAGACCCACAGCCCCAAGTGGGATAGCTGCTGCTGCCTACACGAGTTCTGCTGCTCAGGATGAGGCACAGAGAGGCACTGGCTCAGGGCTGGATGTGAGGTGTGACCAGGAGCTGGCTGCAGAGGGGCCGTGTTGGTGTGCTGGGTCACTGGGGAGTGCTGCAGCCCTGCAGTAAAACATCCCAAAACATAACAGCTACGTCATGCAATTTCCTTTCCACCTCCGTGCTTTTAGACACAGCTTTCTGCTCGAGTGTATAAAGCCTCTCCAAACAAGTTACTGTCAACACACTTTCGTAACAGCGGAAGTGGGAGGCACCCGGTGTGAAGCCGAGCATCTTCACAAAGCAGCTTCTGCTCCAAAGCTGATGTGTATCCCTAGAAGCTCAGCCTATACGTAGCTAAAAATACAAATTTCTGGGTATTGATATTTTTCTGCTTAGCTGCTACAAGCCTACCTACTGAAAAACAGTTGTGTTTTTTACCACGTGGCACAGATCTAACTCTGGCAATTTGGCATCGCTCACAAAATGCACAAAGTCTCATCTGCTCGTTAGCCCAGCTGCCCAACCGCCCATCACTGTGATGCATGTCACAACCTGCAGCAGCTGGGCTGCTCCTGGGCATCACCAGGTACTGCAAACCTGGTGTCACACACATCTCACAGGGCTGCATGCAGCTGGACGGCAGAGGACCTGCTGTTCAGGATCTGCTGATCAGGATCTGCTGATCAGGACCTGCTGATCTGGACCTGCTGACCACACTCCTTGCTTCCAGAAGTCTGCTTACAGGGAGAATACCCCAGCCAGCACACGGTTAAAATGACTTGAGCATGCTTGTGTAACACGCCTGTGGCCCAGTGCCGCCTCCAGTCCTCTGCCTGCAGGCTGGTATGTGTTTTTCCAGCTGTGGCACAGCATGAGCCCCCAGCAGGCTCCCGCAGGATGCCGTGCAGCCTGCTCTCTGATCCCTTCACCCCAGCACAAAGGTTTCTTTTTTTGGCACTCCACGTGATGCCCCAGTCTTGACTCAGCAGTTTGCTGGCCCAGCAGCATTTAATGGTTTGGTTTCCCACCACCTCCTCCTCCAGAAAAGCGGCAGCTCAGAAACACCGCCCTCTGCCCGGAGCTGGAGTGAAGCGCAGCTTTCACGCAGTTCACATAGAAAGCGGTTGTGCAGAGCTGTGCCGTCACGCTTCCCCAGTAACAGCCCAAGCTCTCCGCTGCCAGGCTCTGCCAGGCAACGCCGAGCTCCGTGCAGGTGCCCAGGTCTCCTCTGCACAGCACAAGAAGTGTGGCTGCACGAGGAGAACCTCCGTGAGCATCGGTACCCCTACAAACAGTTGGAACAAAGCAGCAACGTTCTGCATGTCCATTGTCATTCTCTGTGTTATCTTTGTAAGTCGTACTCCTCCGCCCTGCAGATGAGAAACATTGGGATTCTCAGTGGTTCATTAAGCACCGAGCACTTTGCTTCTGACATCCATCGCCTTTTGCAGGTCTTGGGATTAAGAGAAGTCTGATTACAGAGGTCACATCCAACCAGGTGAAGGAGTCACACGTGCTGGACATCAAGCATGTGTTGTGAGTGAAGGCCACAGCACAGCCTATCTAGCTGAAGTTAGCCTTGAATTTATGAACCTGTTCCTGAATACGAAATCAGAACGTGCTGCAGATCTGTGTTCTGTGCATAGCAGTACCCCGTTCAAATTAGTGATGTCAAACATGCAGTAAAAATGCAATGTTGTACAAAAACATCCCAGTCCTCATGTTCAAATCCAGCAGAAAATGGAAGGAGTGTCTTGAGAGAACAGGATCATCTTGACAGCCATCAGGGGATCCCAAGACCATGCCAAATGCAGAATCATTTCTTACTCTAAGCAAAAGGGAAGGCATTTTTTCTGCATTACAGTCACAATCCCTCGGGCCTCTATTGTTAGAGGAAAACAGCTGACCACAGGAGTTGGATCTTACACTACTGAAGTCCTATCACAGAAATGCTGCTACCTTTAAGCTCCAACACTGCACAAATAAGTTACTCATGATAAATAGGATACAATGGGTGTTTGTTTCTCAGAGGCTGAATGCTGCCAGTAATGAACATCCTGGCTTTCCACAGAACTTACTAGGAATCAAACAACAACCGACACCAGCCAGCACTATTTTTTTTCCAAGGAAAGTTGGAGGTTTTCTTAACAGAGAGAGCAGTGCAGTTCCCTTTTGCTCCACCCAGAGCTACGAGCAGAAGATAGTTTTAAGGAACACAGAATGAACATGGAGAGCAGTTATATGGCATACAGGGAGGGCAAAGCAATCAGGCACAAACAAACAAGGGAGTAATCCATGCTCTGATATTAATGAAGATATTTCTGGTGAGATGTAATACATTTTTCCTTGTACTAAACTGTAAGCTGTCCTATTCTTTTAATGCTACACCAGATGCTAATTTCGTTCCGTGCTGTTGAACAGAACCTGATTTGCTTGTTATGCTATCTGCCGTTTGGTTTCATTTCACACTCCACTAAGTCAGCATAGTGCAGACAAGGCAGCTGGGCTGCCACTTCCTCCTGCAGAAGGTCTCATCATTTCACAGCCCATTTCCTACGTGTAAGCCAGAGATCAAAACAGCTGGGATTCTGCACTCAGAACAAGGGGTATTTGAATATACCAATGATTAGAAATAAGGCTACATGTCCGGGAGTAAATGTGCCAGTTAATGCAGTCTGGAGCCTAGAACGTACTGAACATTTTCTTCTCCTTCCATTAATTAAAGCCCACTTTGATGTCTCAGTCCTAATACTCAAATCCTCGTAGCAAATTGTTCTTGACTGTCTCAGATCACTCTTTACACAGAGGACCTTGCAGTGAAGCAATGAAGAAGGGGATGTTGGAGGCAGGTCTGTGCCGGCCTCTGAGGCGCCCTGCTCTTCCCAATGCAGAGGGAAGGACGGGAAGCAGAACTGCTGCTTTCAGGCGGTGGCTGCAGCCCTGCTGCTCTTACCCGCAGCACACACTGACCTGGGTCTTAAATACGATCATCTTGTCAGGGAACTTCTCGATGAATTAAGCCCGAAGGCTGAGATGCTACTAATAAAAGAGTAGCGCTCTGTGTTTTGAAGTTACATTAGCTTTTACATCTTTGATGTTCGCATGCAACAATGTCTATACAGACGTGTACCCGGCAGGGGCAGTGGTGAGGGATGCTGCCCCATCACCCCGGGCAGGGATAGCAGCAGTGGGACGGGCAGTGGGAGTTCTGTTGTCATTTCTCACCCCTTTATTTATTGTGAATTGTGTTGGTTTTTTTAATGCACTTGAGGACTCTAAGTCTGAGGACACCCTATCTAGCAGTGCAATTTCATTGAAGAAACTAGCTGATGGTTTATTATTGGACAAATAAAACTCTTCCAATGCTGACTCTCAAAGCACTAAAATTTGAAGTTGAGCTTCTTGCTCCTAATTGATTTTTTTCGGTGCAAAGATGAGGAAGCAGGCACCTAAGCAAGCAAGACAGATGAGTGCTAGGAGAAATCCTGCTTTGGAGGACTCTTGAAGCTTATTGTAATGTATTAGTAGATATTGTGTGGCTTGTGAATGTCTGATATTTTCCATTCTTCATGAAACAGAGTTTAGCAAAAGTGGATACAATAAATAAAGCGGTTTCATTCTCTATTGTTTTTGTGGCTTTTTTTTCACACTGAGCATCTCGGTGGGTGCGCCTGCCCTCGGCACACACCGAATATCCCCTCAACCTCACTCTGGGCAGGGGCTCAGATCAGAAACCCCCTCCTCCCCCGGGTGGGAAACACGACACATCAGCCCCGCCCGCCGAAGAAAAAACCCTCCCGACCGCGGCACGCCGCGAGGGGCGCCCGATCCGCGAACCGTGCGATCAAGCTCCGCCGCGTCCATCGGCGGCGCCGCCCCTCCCCTCACATGACCGATGGCGACGCTCTCGCCGCGCCCGCCTGCCCCTCGGAGGAGCCCCTCGGCCGGCAGCATGGCCGCGCCGTGCCGCCCCGCCGTGCTGCTGCTGCTGCTGCTCGGCGCCTGCGGTGAGCGGGGCGGGCGGGGCGGGGCGGGGAGCGGAGCTCCGGGGCTGCGTGAAGCGCGGAGGGGCGTCGCCCACGGGGGAAGCGCGGGGGTGCGGTGCGGTGCGGTGCGGTGCGGTGCCGTGCTCCGCTCCATCCGCCGGGCGCACAGCCGCTGTCCCGCGCGGCCGTGGGCTGTGCGGCTCCGGCGATGTTACGCAAGCAGCGCTGGGCCGGGCCGGGCTGGAGGGGCGGCTGGTGGGCCCGAGCTTCTTGCCTTTGTCGGCTCTGCCCTGCTGTGATATTTAGAGGTGGACCAAACGCTGTAGAGCGTGGGGATTGTGTGTTTCCTTGTGTTGTCTGGAAGGAGGTGCTGCTGGGGGAGGAAAGCATGGATGCCTGCTCTTAGGGGTGTGCTTGCTGGCTGTCAGTGTAGCTAAGTAGGTCAGGGTGTGCCTGCTGTGGCCTGTGAACTTGCTTGGTGTGGCATTTCTCGTTGCTGTTGTATCTGATACCACCTGTACTGAAATATCCCCGTCTGGAGAAGAGATTTCAAGCTATTTTCCTTTTACAGAGAGCGTCCTGAGTGCTGTTTAACCCATTATTTCTGTTACTGCATTATTCTGAGCACGTTTTTGGTCCGTTGTCTCCCTTCTGTTGTCCCCTGCTAACTCCCAGCAAAAACAGGATTTCACCCCTCCTTATTTTTGTCAAGGTGGAAGACACTCGCCAATGTAAAATAGCACTGAAAAGTTTAATTAAATAAACAAATAAAAATCGCAGCATTACAAAGCAATTTGCCGAGGCATTAGCACCAAAATCCTCTTTGGTTTATGCTCTTTGTGCACTGTGTGTGTTCTGTATGGCTCAGTGTGCTGGGCAGTGTGACCTGCAGGTGCGTGTGCTTTCCAGCACTGTGGCTGGGTTGCAGCGGTTGCCCAGAACTTCAGATTTGGCCACGTTCTGCCTGAAATGAGAAGGGCTGGTAGGTGGGTACATATCAGATCCCTCCTCGAGGGAGAAGGGAGGCAGTGTCAGTGTTGCTGGCAGTCCAAGCTGACTGTTGGCAGTGAGTTCTGGGGCTGTGTGGTGGCACGTTGCAAAGCTGTTATCTCTTGCTTGCACCATAGGTCTCTGCACAAACAGTAACCCTCCTAAAAGCCGTGCTGCACCATTCCTTTAACAACATGCAGGTAATCTTTACTGCTCAGTGCCTTGCCTGGGCTTGAGATGCACTGCTTGTGTCTGTTACCTGCTTACTGGGGTCTCCCCAGTAGCCGTGGCTGTCCTGAACAGGATGCACAGAACCTGTCAGAATCCTCTGCTGTGTAGAAATAGAGCACTTCAGATGTGCTGGTATTCTTCACGAGTTGTCCTGTGTGTTTTGTTTCCTGCAGTTAAGAACCTCCTGATGCCCTTGGCATCCAGTAGTTCCTGTCGCTGGCTTTTTCAGCTCTTCTGTGTCAGTCTGAGAGGGAGCAAGGTTTCACCCTGGTCACAGTTTTCATGAGTGAAATTCAGGCTGAATTTCTCAGTGGTGCCTGTGCAGCAGCGTTTGGAAGTCTGTGCAGAATGCAGCTTGCTTTCAGGCACCTTCTCCTACGTTCCATATACACAGGGCTGTTTTTTAGGCTGCTTTGGTTGGGTTGTTTGGCAGCCATGCCTACAGGGGGAGGAACTGGGTGTTCTTTGAATGTTTAGGTGTTGTTTATCTTCAAGATTTTTAAGTAGAAAACTCCAGAAAATATCTATTCCTGAGAGAGCAGATAGTTCCAGTTCTGTCAGAATCATTTTTATTCCACTTGGAGGTCTGAAGGAATAATAGATTAAAATAGATAGACTCAGAAATCATCTGTGATACATCTTCTGCTTCCTTTCTGATGCCAAAATGATGCTTTGTCCTTCTGACACAGTCTGAGTTTGCACTGTGCTGAAGCTGGCACCAGGATGGCTTTCTCAGAGCAGGCTGCAGGTGAGCCAGGGTGGACTCAGTGCTGCAGCTGAAGTTCCTTAAGCCTCTCAGGGACATTGTCTTTGTGACAGCACCAAAACAGAGCTTAGCTTCCTGTGAACAACTGAGGAGAGGATGGAGTACCAAGGCTGCTTCTGTTCCTGAGGTTGGAGTCTGTATTACGAAGTCAGAAAAAAAACACCAAAACAAAGTATGGCTGTTACAGTGAGGGCTCTTAAAGCTTATTTAGTAAGTTGTTCAGTGAGTTGTTGGGGACAAGGTGCACATTGTGCATGCCTGCTGTAAGCAAGTGATGTGTCCTGGGTTACTGAACGTGACACTTGGGTGACGTTATCAGCCATTATGCTTGGTCAGGTGGGGTGATGTATTTTCTGCCCCAGTTGAAGCTAGAATTCCTTAAGGCTTACTGCTTCAATTTTAGAATAAACCACATGAAAATCCCCATTTACTGCCCCATACTTTGTCCGAGGTGTTCTCACAATCTTATAGTTACATTAGGGTTCTAGCACTCATTAATTAACAGTGTGGTATTGAGCACAATTTGCTTCAGAGTCAACACAGTCAGGTTGCTCCTGACACTACCTTGGATGCTTCTTACAGAAGGTACTCCAAGCAGTGTAACCAGGCTGCGCTTGAATGCTGTTACAGCCAACTGTCTTGTGTGCTGAGCTTTGTATTGCTGGCCAAAGAACTGTGTGGGGCAGGGAGGAAGCCCTTAATGTCAAGGTAAAGTGTGCTGCAGAGTGAGAAGTACCTTGGATTCTGTGTGTTGAGGGGTGAAAGACTTGAGTGGCCACTGAAGAGAACTGTGCAGTCACAGTTACCATCACTTGAAGGAAGTGAGCCTGATAAACGTCAGCCTTATGTTAGTGAGGAATTATGCTTCTGGTATTTCAGACCTGTCTCTTTTAGGGAACTGTGACAGACTGGGAATGCTGAGCAAAACCAAATGAGAACTGTCTGTGGGGAAATCTGTGTTCGGAGTCAGACTGGGTCAAAAATCCGACTATAACAAGTTCTTTAAAACCTTGAGTGAAATGTAACATCCCTGTCCTGTGAGACAGAAATTGTAGAAATGCAATGAAAGCACACTGATCTTTTATAGGGGTCAGCTGGAATCATCCCATTGATGAGACAACATGGGGACTCTGGTCAACAAGCACTGCATTGTTCCAAATGCTGCCTTCGTGCAGTTCAGTTTACTCAGTTTTGGTCAGCAGAAAGCTAATGCTCATTTGAATTGTTGGTTTTGGTCGGGCAATTAGGCTATAAATTATCGTCTCAGTTTGTATTTGCATTGATAACTTTGTGGTTGTAACACTTGTTAGATATCTAGCTATCAGTTCAGCGTCTGACAGATAGAATCCAGTCTGAAATAATTTACAACCTTGTAATGAATGTAAAGTCTATTTCTTAATAGCTAATAATCATATCTTACAGGTTTTTTCCAGTCCTATGCAGTGGAAGTAGATGTAAAGGATGCCTCTAACATTACATGCTTGTATGCACAATGGATGATGAGATTCTCGATAAAATATGAAACAAACAGTAGTGATTATGTAAGTATTTGGAGCTAACTTTCGTTGATGCCTGCATTTAGTCTGGGATGAAGCAGTTTGATACATTCTTTAATTCAGGTTACTGATTTTCTTGATAAAGGCAGTTATTAAGAGTATTCTTAAACATCCATTTTAAGAGAAAGTCCTCAGTTAATAATACAAGTGCCCTACTGCCCTTAGAAGGCATACTGGTCAAACTTGGTGGGTTTTATTTATCAGTTTGCAGTATTCTCAGACTAAACAGTGAATGTTAATTGTGTTTTGGCATAGTGGATTTTATCAGCCAAGTTAAAGTCGTGGTTTTGTACTCAAATCTGATGGGGCTCCTTTCTGAGCCAGGAGTCAGGTGGGTTATTCTACAGAGCTGTGGAACAGCCTAAAATAATCTTAGTGATCTTCTGCAAGGCTCTGTTTAACTCCAGCAGGTTTAGAGGGCTGTTGTGGGGAAGAATGGTCATCTGAAAATAGTGCATGTTTTCTTTTCTTTTAGAAAAATGCAAGCTTGGATTTGACATCCTCTGTGACACACAATGGGAGCGTCTGTGGCAATGACACACAGGCTGCACTTCTGGCAGTACAGTTTGGTGATGGTCACTCTTGGAGTGTTAACTTCACAAAAAACAACGAAACTTACCGGGCTGAGTTTATCACATTTACCTACAACACCAATGATACTGCTGTCTTTCCCGATGCTAAAAGACAAGGTAGCATTATCTCGTGTCCCTGATCTTGCTTGGCTTTTCCAGAGTTTGAAGTACTAAGAGTGCATCTAATGACTTCAATGCCATATGCTGTTGTCACTCATAGTACCTATGTACTGGATAAGAGTGCAGATAAGTTAGCTTAACTAGCACCTTAGGTTAGCTTAACTAGTGCCTTGAAGTGGAATGCAAGGGAAGGATGAACCGTATGAACAGCCTCAATGAGGGGTGTTATGCTAGCACATAACAGGCAAATATAAGGCTGATTTCTGTGTTCACCTTCCATCTAGTAAAACAAAACAGTGTTGGGCTTTCTGTGTATACTTAATCCTACCAGTGGGGTTCTTTTCTCGAAGATAAAGTTCTCCTTTCTGAAGACTTTTCTGTGTCACATCAGGTCAGGACACATAGGTTAGAGCATTCAAGAGAGGTTAGGACTGTTAGACTTAATTCCTATTATTTCTTTGTCTTATGAATTATAGAAAATGTAACACTACCTGTAAATGTTCTTGTGGTAAACAAGGCATTAAAGGATTTGTTTTTGTTTGTAGGACCAGTCACAATTGCTGTAAAGGATGCTATGCATCCAATTCAACTGAATAATGTCTTTGTGTGTCATCATACTACCTCTTTTGAAGCAGAAAACGTAACACAGATTTTCTGGAATGTTACTATGCAGCCTTTTGTTCAGAATGGCACAATTGGTAAAAAAGGTGAGTGTTTCAAATTGTGAATGGGCTTTTTTTGTACTGTGCCTTAGTGCAGGGAGCGAAATCCAGTAATCCAACAGTTCTGACATCTGCCATGTTGAATGCTGTATACATATATGTATATAGATAGCTTGAAGTATGTCTTGTTCCTGGAAAAAAAATTATCAGTAGAGCACATGTAGACATGTGTAGTAATGTATACTGTTTCCATGCCAAAGCAGCATTTTAATGAAGAGTATATTTGAGGGTATTAAGCACTCCAGAAGTGGTGCTGTGGACTAGATCGTTTGAGCTTGAAGGTTTTTTAACTGATTGCCTTCTGTTTCCAGTGGAAATTTCTCTGCCTTTTCATTTAAATAATCCAAAGCCTGTGTGGTAGCTTGTTGTCTCACAGCTCTGCTCGTCAGAGGAGACGAGCATATCATTCTGCTGCATATTTACTTAGGTTGCAATGTGTATCACAGTTTTATAAGCACTAACACCTCTGCGGATGTGTTTTGCTTCAGTGTATTAGGGAAGTAGTATTGCTTGTGGTATGTGGATTTAAAGCTGTGAGGAACATAGAATTTCTTAGAATAAACTGCAGCTGTTAATTGCCTGGAGTACTGTGCTGAGCTGGAAACTCTTCACTTGGTGATGAGCAGATACCCTCTGAGCTTAGATTTCAACATAGAAATCTGTATCAAACTGACCTCTCATTCATTAACCTCAATGAATTCATCACTGAAATGGTGATTAAACCTTCTTTTCAGAGTCTAGGTGTCGTGCTGATACACCAACTTCTGCACCTACTGTTCTGCCTACCATTGCCAATGTAACTACTGCATCTACCACGGTTTCACCTGCTCCAACCACCACTCCCAAACCTGCTGGGAACCCAGTCACAGGAAACTATTCTGTTAAAATTGGAAATAAAACTTGTCTTCTGGCTACCGTGGGGCTGCAGCTGAATATCTCCCGAGACAAGGTGCCTCTCTTATTGTTTTCAACTTGCAGAATTGAATCGCAGAATGATTTGGGTTGTAAAGTGCCTTGAAGCTCATCTAGTTCCCACTCTCCCCTGCCGTGCACGGGGACAGCTCCACCAGATCAAGCCCCACCCAGGCTGGCCTTGAATGCCTCCGTGGATGGACCATTCAGTTTCTCTGGGCAACCTGTGCCAGTACATCACCACCTTCATAGTAAAGGATTTCATCTTTGCCACCTAATCTGAATGAGCTTACTCTGTTCAAGTTTAAAACAGTTACTCTTTGTCTTATTGTTACACAATGTGGTCAGAAGTCTTTCCCCATCTTTCTTATGGACTTCCTTTAAGTATTGAAAGGCTGCAGTAAGGTCTCCTGAGCCTTCTTTAGGCTCTGCAGCCCCAGATACCTCAGCCTGTCTTTTAATCTCCAGTCCTCTGATCCTTTTCATGGCTCCCTGGACTCACTCCAATCAGTCCATGTCCTTCTTGTGCTGGGGGACCCCAAGGTGCAGTGCAGAACTCCAAATAGAGTCTTGCAAGAGTACTGCAGAGGGAGGATATCACAGCCCTTGCCCTGCTGCCTGCCCTTTTGATGCTACCCAGGGTACACTTGGCTTTCTGGGCTGTGGGTGTGCACTGCTGGCTCATTTAAAGTTTTTCATTTATAAGTACCCTCATGTCCTTCTCCAAGAAGCTGTCCTCAGTCTGTACTGGTGTTTTAGATTGCCCTGACTTAGGTGCAGCATCTCACACTTGGCCATGCAAAAGGGCAGAAAGGTTGCTGTGATCTTTTCATGTGAAATGTGAGTGCAGAGTGGTGGTACAGAACTGCTTCCCAGTGTACAAGACACCTCTGTGACCATGGGATAATTCTGAGGCCTGATACCTAGTTAGCTGCAAACCTTACTGCAATCAGATGTAACTGGTTACTGGGGCCACCTGTGAGATCATGGAAAGCCTGGAACTTTCTTAGGCTCTTGGGGCTGCAGCTGCTGCTTTTTCCCACAGAGGGAGCCAAAACTAAGCAGCTAAGCTGTTCTAGATGTGCAAAAGAAAAATTCCATGACCTTTTCTTTTTATTTATTTATCTTTTTTAAGTGGAAGTGAAACTTCACAGGGCTATTTGTTCATCTCAGTTTTACCAGCATGTAAAGCAACTCAAACAGCTTTGGTTAGGTAGTAGCTAGATGTGGTCTTTGTGCTATCTACTCCTTTATTATATGCTCTTCTAGCACAGGACTGCTGCTAACTGAAATAACAGATTCATGACAGATTCTTCATGTTAGCTGAGCTCCTTTGACATGGTATGTGTGTATTTCAGCCTCTTCTGATCAACATCGATCCGAAAACAACTCATGCAGATGGGACATGTGGTAACACATCAGCTACTCTGAAATTGAATGATGGAAATAGCACACTAATTGATTTCATGTTCGTTGTTGTAAGTAACTCCTACCTTAAGCTTCTGCTTTAACAGCATTGCGTGTGAGCATTCGTGGTAAAATCCTGCAACTCACTGCTGATGAGCTGTTCCCATAAAGGAAGTGAGACTGGCTAGCTGATTGCCTCGGGGAAAATGGGTAACTGGGATGGAGTCGTGGGGAAATGTAGGACTGTGGTAAATGTACTAAACTTTCAAACACGTTACTAAAACTGAAAATGCAGAATGACACACTGACTGTTGGTTCTTGCTTATTAAACAGAATGCAAGTGCAAGTGTACAAAAATTTTATCTGAAAGAGGTGAACATTACACTAGTCAACCATCAGAATGGTTCTGGTAAGTAATACCCCTGCCTTTAAAGTGAGTGTAAACTTGAATTCAGTTTCTACATTTGATCAGATACTTCTGATTGAAATACTGCTCATGCTTACGGTTACTTCCTGCTTCTGGGCCTTTCAGCTGATAGGAACAAAAGTAATGAGCACAAGTGACCACAAGAGTTACTTGAAACAACAGTGTAGGGTTGTGCTGAGATTTCTGCTATTGGAGCCTTTTTGATAAACACAACTTGAAAAGGCAGCTCTTACATTACAGTTCTCAGTAACGTAATGTTTTGAGGTACAGAATAAGTTTTGTCAACTGTGAAGCTTCTTGTTTTTCCTAAGCCAGCTGTTGTCTTTGCTCAAAAATGGTGCAGTATCTTCCTGTCACTTCTGCTCAACACTGGAGAAGGGTCCACTCCTTCAAGAACTCAAACGTTCTTTTGTTTTTCTTCCAAATGAGAAATATATATATATTTAAATTTGTCACTCCTGTTCCAATTAAAAGGACACTGAAGTGCTTGCACTTCTTCTGTGTTGGGATGAGTGAAAGTACAAGAAAAACCTAATGTTGTATCTTTATGGAGGATAGGCTGCTGCTAAGTATTATAATATTCAGAGGAAGCCAGGTGGTGAAGATAAGCAGATCAATCAAACTTCAGACTGCTTTGTGTTTTAGAGCAGCCAAACCTGAAAAGCTGGTCCATCTAGATTCAGCTCCTCAGTCTCATGAATGTGTTAGCATGTTCCTTGTATTTAAAGTAGGCATGGAAAATTCTTTTTTTTTCTTTTTTCTTCTCTTTTTCCCTTTGTTTAGTCATTTTAAGTGCAGATAACAACAACCTCAGCCAATGGGTTGCTTCCCTTGGTAACTCTTACATGTGCCGTAAAGAACAAACTCTTGAGATTAATGAAGATCTTCAAGTACATACTTTTAACCTGTGGGTTCAACCATTCCTCGTGAAAGAAAATAAATTCTCAATAGGTAAGTTATTTTATTTTTGTGCTAGTTCTTGAAATGCTTATAAAACTCTTACTTGCTAAAAAGTGCCAGAGCTGGCTGTAAGTACTCTTTTTTGAAGCTTTTGCCCCAGTGTATTTTTTATATATGTGAAATTAAACTTCCAAGACTGGCATTGAAGTCAAGGAAGGCTGTAGCTTTATTCTTAATATGTTAAAAAAAAAAACAAGCCTACTAAGTGTGTTGGTTCTCCTCTTGAGGGAGCTAGAGGTGCTGAAGGGGTCTTAGCATCACCTTGCTTAATGGGTTAGAGGACTTCTGACATCTTAACATACAGCTTTTTGTAGCTTGAATGTAAAAGAGAATGGGACTAAACTTAAGCAAAAGTGAACTTCAGCTCCAGGTATTTGTTCAGACTTGTTGGTCTAAAGAACATCTGAACACCCCTAAGGAATAGCAGTGTTGTGGAAAAATGAACTGACAGCTTCTTCTGGACACGGTTGTGTATATCCAGGACCAAAGAAACATTGTAAGGTGTTGTTTGCTTCATTGTCCTAGCTGTGTCTGGGGAAAACTGGAAAGATTTGAGTGAACTTTATCAATAATCTTTAGCATATCTTGGTCCTTGTATTTCACAACAATACTTGCAGATTAATCTGTAGACAAATAGACTGGGTCTGGATTTTTGAGCTCTTCTTTTCTTAGGGAGAGGTACTTTAAGTCTCCGGATTGCATGCAGAGTGACCAGTGTTTATCATAATATGCTCTGAAGAGTTAGAGTACCATTTTACCCAGTATTTCTAGTTGGAGCTAGCTTCCTCCCTGCAGTTATGGTTTCATCTTACTGTGACATGTCTCAGTTCTTGATATGTTCTCGGCACTGAGTCCAGGCTCTTTATTCTTAATCAGTACATGCACCAGACTTGTCTTTAACATGGAATAGATAAGCCTTGTTCTGTCTCAGCAATAGAAGAATGGCTGCTCCCTTGTCTTGTGCAGATTTTTGTGCACATGAAAGCTCAAACTCCAGGGCAGTCCCTTCAGCTGTTTAGTTTATCAATGTACAAAATGATTATAATGCTTAACATGTGCTAGAAATACCCATGATAACTCTGCAGTTCATTCTTTCTTAGTATAAATCTGTAAAAATACTTAATTTAGAGCATCTTCATATTAAGGAAGATAGATTTTTATACCACAGTTGGCAAGTGTTCTGTCTTTATTTAATCCTTGATGCAACCTTTTTCTTATCTACAGCCCAGGAGTGTTCGCTGGATGATGACACCATTCTAATCCCAATTGTAGTTGGTGCTGCACTTGCTGGCTTGATTGTCATTATAGTGATTGCGTACATAATTGGCAGAAGAAAAAGCTATGCTGGATATCAAACTTTGTGAATCAAAATGTAATCACTGTTCTGATTTCACCCTTAATGAAGCAAGTGCAAGTTCCGAAGTCCAAAAAAGCCCCAAAACTTAGGACTAAATCCTAGCCACAGCTCATTGGAATTGGGAAGCAAAGGGGGAAAGCAGAACTATGTTTTTAGTTTTCCAGCTCCAAGAAGATGACGTGAGTCTTGGAGCTGTTCTGAAAATATCAGATACTGCTATTGCATAAATGACCCTGTGAAGGATTTTATTTTGAATAAAACCCTGAAATGTGTAGGATTTATTTTTACGTTTTACAAATTGTATCCTGAAACAGAGCCCATCCTAAACTGATGTGCGTTGGGCAAGTCCCAGAATTGCATAGGATTTGTACTTGCTTCTCTCCTCTACATTCCTTAGTTGTCATATTTGTGGGTTAAGTTGGCAGCGTTGGTCACCACGTTGACTCATGTTGTACTTATGAGGATTGTGTGATGCCCAGTAACAGCTTTGTTTTTCATAGAGTTGAACTTCAGGCTGGTGACAGAGCAATCTTTTGAAGTGGCAGCAGTAACTTACTTAGTTTTGCTGGAGTTTGAGTAGTTTACTCCTGCCTCAGTGGTTTCGGGAGCCATCCCCATACCATGACTGTACAAACAAAGCAGGTAACCTACTGCTCTTAGGTGGAGGATGTATTGGAAGAGTTTGGTGCAGTTTCCAAATGCTTTTCATCAAAGAAAAGTGGGTTTTTCTTTTTTCTCTTTTATTTTTTTCTTTAATTGAACTGTTAGGCATGAATTCTTCATTGTGGCAATCCCCTGAAATATTCAACTGAGGCAGAATTCTGCTAAATTCATGCAGGTTTTTTTTTGCTGGCATCAATTTAAAAGGGAATAACCGTTCTAAGTAGTCCAGAACTTTGAAGTGCACTTAACTTTATACTTTGCACAGAACTGGTCTATCTTGTTGATTTGAATGACCGTTGTAACTTAAAAGATGCTTTCGTTTAATGAGCCAGTATCTGTCACTGCAACTTGAGCTGTCTTTAAATCTTCACCTTGAATGGTTCTCTGCTAATCAGAATCCACATTATTACTGTCTGCCATTGGCATTCTCAGTGTTTCATGTACTTTCTTTGTGCTGTGAAGCTTTTAGTAATGTTAAGAATGCAAAAGCCAAACAAGTCTGAGATGGACCCACTGCACCTATTTTTCCTGCAGCGTGGAGAGGCTCACTAGCCTCAATGCACAGTGCAGGTGGACTGTCCTTAAGCTGCAGCTCTGTTGAGACTAACCATTGCTGCACAACCTTTTTCTGTCCTCTTTGTGCTGTAATAATTTTTATTGCATGGAAAAAGCCTTTTCTAAACCACATACAACTTTTTACTTATGTCATAACCCAAGCTGCTTAAACTAGTCATTTAACAAACATAGTTGTCTCCTTTAGAATGAGTTTAGCCTGCAACAAAGCTGGTTTTGTGTTTTATTAGTGTTTTCTAGGGTTGTAGAGATGTCTGTGGCATGTTTGTGTACAAATCACTTCTTTCAGTAACGTTTTTGGGTGAAAAGTTTCATCTTACCACTAGCTAGGGAAGCAAGAATGGGTGGATAAAGCTTGCTATAGCTTGTAGTCTGCAGCTTCAATTTTGCATCAGTTACTGAAAATCATTTTAATGAAAGTGGGAAACAACTGTATGCTTAATCTCAAAACAGACTTCGAGACTTTTTAATTAAAAAAAAATATATCAACTAGTGGCTCTAATGACTTTCATATTAATATATCCTTAAATGCAGAAGTTCATATAGATTTTTAGCATTTTACTGACTGATGTTCAGCGTCACCAGATATATGTACACTTGTGGCAAGGAGCAGTCGCTGCACTGTCCTCATCTGATGGTGTGAATTTGTGAGCTGTGTATGGTGTTTAAGTGATGAAATAGAAGATTGGGAGTGCTTTGCACTAAAAATGCAACAAAACTAAATGCCTCCTTGCAAAAACCTGGAAGCTGATCTTCATCTGCGAGCGTATTGGCGCCGAGGTTAACGTGCTCCCAGACCGATGTGCAGATACCTGGTTCCAAAACATCTCAGTTTCACCTGACTGCCTGTTGTTATAAGACCTCCAGTTTTCCTGTCTGTGTTGCTCCATAGGGAATTGTCAACCTACTCAACCTGTGCTCTAAATAATAAAGATTGTTTTGTTTCTTAAGGAAACTTGTTCATATTTTTTAACCGAGTGGAAAGCAGACATCTTGTATTATCTTTTTTTAAAAGAAAATAAATGAGTAAGGCCAACTTTAATCAGTCTATATCTGAGCCTCTGTTGTATAACTTGTGATGGCACTCCTCAGAGAGTCCTCGGTTGCCTGTGTCTTAACGTTTTGCTTTTTAGCACATTCTGAAGAGTTCTTGGGTGCAATCATCTAACTGAAAACAAATTGAGAACTAATTGAAACCCCACAAGTCTGGTTCATTGTTAAAATTTGCTTGTAAACTTGCAATCACAGCTCCATCCAGACAAGATACCTTTCTGAAGTGATTTTTGCTAGCCATCTTAAGCTGATATACAGCTGTGAAAAGTTTGGTTTTTCTTTTTTGCAGCCATCCTGGGATATAATACAAGTCCCTGCATTTAGGGAGAGTGGGAAAATATTAGGGAAAGCCTTCTGGGAGCTGGTTAGCAGCTTCATCCTCCGAGGGAGAAGGGGTGTGATCCTGGCTGTGCTGCCAGTTCTTCTGGGAATAGTACTGCTCAGCACTTCATTTTTCTGCAGTGGGAGACATCAGTGTTCCCTGTACCATTACTCCTTGCTGGCCTCTATTGTGAACTTGGTGGTGATGTGGCAGGAGGAGCAGGTGCCATCTGATCCTGTATTCTTCCTCCTTGATTCTAGTCTGTGCTGCATATATAGTCATTACATTGTTCCTACCTTCTTGTCTGCTACATAAAGACAAAATTATGTTTCTGAAATGTAAGCTGAGGTCAGCTGGAGCTTTTTAATATGAAGAATAACAGATATTTCAATGAAATATGCATTTGTAAGGCTCTAAATCCAAGTGAATTTAGACTACAGTGGGACTACAGGTATTGAGCTGCCATCGTCAGCTCGTTGGTAATGTCAGTCTGGATGAGCCTATGGCAAAAGCAGCAGAAATTTCATACAATAAGCATAATGACCTTGTAACTTTTTCTCTTTTTNTCATACAATAAGCATAATGACCTTGTAACTTTTTCTTTTTTTTTTTTTTTTTTTAGTTTAAGCATTACTATTTTGACTAATTATGTCTTTAGCATTGCTCTCCATCCTGGAGGCTTGCAGTAGGTACCTACTCAAGGGGAACCTGCACGTAATGATGTACAAGAGATAGATAGTAGCAAGAAATGTGCAGTAATATACAGATATCAGGAGGTAATGGAAATAGGAGTCTGTTAGTGTGATGATTGGGAAGGAGCACTATTGCTGCTGTACTTTGGGGAGGGGGTGGAGGAGAAAAATGACTGTCTTAATGTCCTGCTGGGGAGAGGGTAACTGTTCTAAATAAGTGGAGCATGGTTATGGTATAACGTGTATTAAAATGCATTTCTTTTTCAAACTTGCCCTTTTTCTATTTAGCTCAAGACTGCAGCCCAGAGGTGGACTACTTCATTGTACCCATAGCAGTAGGAGCAGCTTTGGGAGGATTAGTTGTCCTAGTAATTGTGGCTTACTTTTTGGGTCACAAGAAGCACCATAATGCTGGATATGAGCAGTTTTAAAATGGGAAAGTTTTAACTTGATGTAAATTACCAAATTTCAACTCAAAAGACTCAGAGCAGCTCTGCCCAGTCAGACTGGCTGAGAACTGATGCGGAATTGATCATTGTGGTTTATATTTTTATCTTTACAAATAGCACAGAGCATATCCTGGTTCATCATCAGCTGTCAAACTGATTGCTTTTTCTCTGAAACACTGCACATCAAATTTCAGAATTGTGAAGATGTGTGGTGGCATTGTATGAATAAACATGGCTCTGTTCTGCTCTGTGGAAGTGGCATTTGACGTGTGCTTGTGGATGTGCAGTATTAATGTATATAATCTATCTTACACTGCCATTTGTTTTAATTATTATTGACTGTGCCTTATATACAGTTTACTAAATATTATTTCCGTGCTCTAAGATACCAAGATTTCTGGTCTTCTAGCTTAAAGACACCCTGGTGGTAGTCTTCATGAATTATTTTCAGCTGAATGAATGCCTCCTTTTAAAAAATGAAATATTATCGTAGTTTTCTCTGTGGAATAGCTTAACCCAATGGAAAAAAAATGGGCTATTAGCTGCCTCTTCATGATTGGAAGTAAGAGGGAGGATGGTTTTTCATATCAGGCCCAAAAATCTTGGTAGCCAGAATTTCTGGTTATTTCGAACACAGACAGTCATGACTGAAACACTTGGCCCCATTCGTACAGCCTGAACGTGGGCTCTGCTCACTGTGATGTGCAGTTGTCCAGCTGTGTCTCTGGAGGCACTTCTCTGAAGCTTCTAACAGCTGTGCAGTGACAACATGTGGACAGGTGTGAGCCAACAGCAGTGGCAAACTTAGGAGAGGTGAAAGATGGGATGTTCCTGGTGTTAAGTATAAAACCCTTTTTGTACTGTCCGTTAGCATCTTGTAACAGTGCTGTGTTGTAATACAGGTTACAAAATTGCCTTCCTTTAAAGAAGAGAAAAAGGGAGTTTCTTTTGCTGTCTGCTGGCCACCTTTCATCCTTAGCAAGTTCTTCTGTAGTAGTAACCCATTATCCAGCATCTAGTAATTAAATTGTGTATGTGGATCTCCAGTGACCCAGGGTGCCTGAAGACAGCACAATTGCAGCCTCTCTTTTGAGGTGCTTAAATCCTTTTTTCAGCAGTCAGAATGCTCACGGTGTAAGTCACGCATTCTGTTCCTTCTTCCCCACTTAGGAGCGATGCTCAGCTTGGCAGTAGGTGCCTTCAGCTTCCTGGAGCTCAGTGTGCTCAGGTGCTGAGTTTCCACGTGCTCTTGCTTTCCTACCTCCAAACAAAAGGCCTTACGCAGTCTTTCTTGCAAAGTCACTGTGCTGGTCTGTAAACTTCCCATCACCGAGGCTGATTTAGATGCTCAGATAGCTTAAGTAGAATCATAGAGTACTCACTCAATAGCTGGTAACTCGATGAAGCGTGTTGCTTACTCTGTTCTAATATATATAAAAAAAAAAGCTCTGCTGTAGAAGCACAAAGATGAGTACCCTCAGGGAGCAGCATGCTGACACGGCATCTCACCTTACGGAGCAGTTCCTCCTGGCCCTGCACGCACAGGGCTCTGCTCCTTCCTGAAATGGGTACAGGGCACTAAGCCCTGCTTCTGTGTGTGCCCACGGTGTGCCATGGAGTTTGGAATGAGTTCCCAGTGTTGGTCGCTATTGCTTGCCCTGAGTGCGTGTGTCGCTCGGGAGTTCACTGCATCCTTTCACCTGCTGTACTGGAAACCACTGTAGTGTTACAGCTGTCTCCTCTTTGTTCTGCTGCTTTCAGTCAGACCTGCGTCGTTCAGCTGACACCAGTAACGCTTTCTTTGTATTTGCATTGGAAATAAATAAAAGTTACCCACTCAAAAAAATCGTCCCTCGGTGTTTTCCATCTGGTGCTTTCAGCACACGTCCCTGGGCTGTGCTTTGGAATCCTCAGCAGTTGGTTTGCTGCCCGTTACCTGTCTGCATGTCTGGAGCATCAAGAAATGCTGGTGGCTGGGGGGGTTTGGGGCATCTCTTGGTGTTTTATGTCACTTCATTGCTGTTAACTGAGCTGTGCGTGGGTGATGTGTGCTCAGCCCCCTGCCTCATCTGTACGGCCCTGGTGCATCTGTGAGCTCTGCAAAGCAAGATCAAAGGTAACGTAGAGATTGCAAGAAGAGTTCTACCAATGCAAATGATGCGTGTAGTATGTATTTTAAGAATCCTTAGAGCAGTTCTCTGCTCAATACTGATTTATACTGCAAATGCATTATGTACATAGTACAGTGCTCTCAGGAGCATTGCGTGTCTTTGCTCCTTGCTTATCTTGGTTTCTGATGCTCAGTTTCCTTTACTAATTTGTTCTCACTTCCCTTTTTGTTTTCTGTTTTTGTCTTTTGTTCTTTCTGCAGCGGAAGAATGCTTTGCTGATTCTGACCTGAACTTTCTTATTCCAGTCGCAGTTGGCATGGCACTTGGCTTCCTTATCATTCTTGTCTTTATATCTTATGTCATTGGAAGAAGAAAAAGTCGTACTGGCTATCAGTCTGTATAATCTCTTAATTCTCTGCTGCTGCCCCTCTGCTCTTCTCCTGAGCTGTCCCTTTAAAAAAAAAAAAAAAAACGTTCATAGTTTTTTTAAATTAAAAACTAAGAAACACATCTCAACAAAACAATACAGCATGAGATGAATTGGAAATGTATTTGAAGCTATTTGAAGTGTGGGTTTTGGAGGAGGTGTTTTGAGGGCCATAGAACTGAGCGGGGCTATGTGTGTCCATGTGAGGGATGTGATTGACTGCTGATGACACTGGGAGACCTTCCTTCTGTTGTTCAGCTCTTTTCTATGAGAAAATTTCTAGTTGTGTACAGCTGTCAGATACTGATAAAGTTAAAACCACATGATAAAGGTGCGAATACTGCACTGAGAAGGATTGTACGTGCTGTGGGAAAATGAAAACAAAGCTCGTGGTGCTTCTGTCTGGAACTTGGCTTGTGGCTGTTGTCTTCTTTCATCGTTTAGCAGCTTGTTCCTGTGAACTGGTCTGAATTTCCTCCTTCTGAATGTAAAGATGGTACCTCACTAATAAATGGACCTTCTATGAGGAGAACATCTGCTCGTCTAGTAAATTCATGTGTTTAAGATGAGTATGGAGAAGCTGACTGGTGATGTGTGTGCCACGGCTTTACACTAGGGTGCCTGAAACTCCTGCGTGAGCTAAGATGAGGCTCAGTCCTGGAGAATTCTCACTGCTTAGGAAAGCTGACGGTCTGCTGCAGCTCACGTTTCATCTTGCTTTCTTTGGCTGTGTTCTTCTTTCTGTTCTGAGCTCAATTGTGGAACGAGGACAGGAGGGTGGAACCTCCCTGGCAGCAGTTTCCCTTGGCTCTGGCTCTGTGCTAGGAGGGACTTGAGCAGGTAGCACTGGTCCCAAGCGTGAGGCTTGGGTGTCCTGAGGACCAAGAGCACACTGTGCTGAGATCCCTGCAGTTCCACAGGCAAAAAGGAAATCGCTGAAAAGCTGTGATCTGGGAACATATGTATAGGATTTAATCTGGCTTTAACCTCCAAATTATCACTCTCTCAAACAAGATTTTGAATGGGGTAAGAGCACAAGGAGAAATGGTGAGCATGAAGCAGAAACTCCATAGTAAAGAAAGGAAAAGAGCACCTGACTTGTCCGAAGCTGATTTTCCTGTTCTTTCCCAGTTCTATACCAGAACTGTACCAAAACCAAAGCTCGTGGTCTGTGGCTGAGATTCAGTGCTCACAGTACCCACAGCTGTGAAGGTCGATCCCACACGGGCAGCAAAGGGGCTGAAGTCAGAAATCCCACTCGGGTTTTTAAGAATGATACCACAAAGTCAATTTGATCATAGTCTCTTTAATAAATACAAAAAGGGCTTCTCAGAGACTTACAGAGATCAGCAGTGATGGCAGATTAAGTGTCTGGACAAGGATGTAGGGCAAACATACCACAATGCTCTCGTTCAGTCAGTAGTTTTAGTAAGTGTGCTTTGCTAAGTGCATGGTCCTAAGGTGTCCTGTCCTGATCGTAGCTGAGGTGAAATACACTCTCTGTATGTTAATATGAAGGCGTGTACAATAAAAGATCTCATTTTCCAAATGATCAAAACTAAAGTGAGTCCAAGTGCCTGTAGGAAGTAAGTGTTTGCCTAGGTGCTGAAATCACTGCTGTGCCTTGCTGTCCTAGGGAACAACCATAGCAATTAATGTGATCATTGTTAACATGGAGGAAGTCCTTTGAGGCCTCTGAGGGCAGGGTGCTGCTGCTGGCAGTCCCAGCAGCATTTTGAGGTTTGCCATTATCACTTGTTAACTGTCATCACAAGCATCGTGCAGAACGTTTGCTGCTTGGTATTTGAACAGGAATAGTACTGATAAACCACCATCCCATCAGCCTGAGAAGTGCACATAAAACTACTGTTATGATTGAACTTTAATGTCAGGAAAAATGCATTCCACAGAGGTCACATGTAAAAGAGCTTATGGAAATGGTGTTCATGTACCGGGGTTCTGCTAATAAAAACTGAAATGCATTTGCAGGTCCTCTGCCCAGGGTATAACTTTTAATATTTACTAATCAGGATTTATGTCAGATGCTGAAAGATGTGGCTCTGTGCTGTTGCATTTCATTTGTTTCCTAACTATAAAAAGAAAAAATAAGTTAACAAAATTTTCCATGTGTCTGTTTTCCTAGCAGAGGAGGAAAAAAAAAATAAAGAAAAAAAAAAAAAAAGCTGTCTTTATGCTTTAAAAAGGAAAAGCCTTTGACCGACTTAACCTCACACCCTGTGATTGCTGGCTACTTTCCAATGCTGAGTGTGAAGATGATCCGGCCAAGGAAGCGGTCACTATTAACGTCATTGATGATCCCTTTCCCGTTCAGCTTGCACTGGATGGGGACCAAACTATTCCTCTTCACGTCGGTGAAGTGCATGGCCACCAGGGGGGACGTGTAGTTGACCTGAAAAAGAGGGAGATGCATTCAGTGCAGTTTTTCGGGGAGCAGAAAAGCAGGCAAGGCTCTGTCGCATTCGGCGAATACATTGAGTAACTGCTTCACCTTTCTGGGTCACCTCAGTGCTTTTTCCTATGCCCATCATCACTCCAAGCACCAAAGCAAAACCCCCTGGCAGCACAGAGTGCCCTGTGCCAGCTGCCCACCTTGCAGGGGCTCTGGCACATCTGCCACTGAAGGTTCTGGGGGGGCTTTCCCTCCATGCCTCCCAGCACGCCCTGCCCCAGCACCCTGCTGCTGGGAGCTCTGGGGTCCTAACAAAGCCAGTTCTGAGCTGCAGAGGCTGAATGTGACCATCCCTGCTGCTGGAAGGGGAAAGTGGTGTCCCCGAGGGTTTCCTGTGGTTTGTCAGAGACAGAAATAGAGTGCTGTAATCCCAGCTCCCGTGGCCTCCCTCCTGCACCTGCCCAAAATAGCCAGAAACACCTCTGCACCCGCCCCTTCCCCAGGAGAGGTAACACAGCTGCTGGGACATCCATGTCCTTACTTACGTGCGTCAGCTTGCCGTAGTAGGGGTAATACATGAGGTCAAATGTGCCGTTCCCAGGGTAGAAGTCCACTGACCTCAGGTCGCTCTCATTGCCTTTCTGGGATTGAAACAAAACAAAGGTAGGTGCACCGTGTGTGGGGCACAAAATGCACTCCTCTCGCAGGGAGGAAAAGGAGCTTTAGCCCCATATCTCCTGCAGCTCTCCATCCCTGCTGCAGCGGGACAGGGAAATCAAGTAAAAGCCATGTGAAGGTTGCAGCGCGTGCTGTGCAGCCTGCAGCTCTCTGTGCCTGGCTGTTTCACTATCACAAGGGTACGACCCAGCTGCACTGTGTGGGAGCTGCTCCTTCCCCCGGTGCTGCTTGTGGAGTGCTCTTGGGGTGGGGGCTGCGGGGGATGCAGCTGTTCCTAAATCCTGACTGCGGGATAACGGGAGGGGGTGTGAGGGGAGCACGCATGGCTGAACCGAGGGCACGGGGACAGCAGTACCTGCACTTTGCAGTCCACGCTCACGGGGACCCCAGCACCAGGGCGGTAGCCTATGATCTGCAGAAACAAAAGACATCCACAGTGCCACGCGTGTGCTGCCACCCTTCCCAGGGTTCTTGCTCTTGTTGGCCTCGCTGCTCAGGAGGAGAACAATGCATCTCACTGCCCTGTGCTGTGCCACCTGGCTGTGCCTGGGGCACCTGGCAGGAGAGGCAGAGTGCTGGGAGCATCTCTGCTGGGACACAGCCACCTCTGCTTGTTCTCCTTTGTCTTTGCCAGCGGTGTACACTGAGCTGTACGGGCATTAGAAAACTGCGAATGGGTTTGATTCTATAAAAATACCCGTTTTAAATAGCCAGCTGGGGGTGCAGCCTTAAAGCTCGTTTCTTCTCTGAGAGGAGTGTGACACACGTCCTGAGAGCTCCCAGCCCTCCATCTGATCAAACCAGCCAGTTTTGTAGCGCTTCTTTGTAATACTTTCTGGCAGGTACAAGCCAGAAGGTTTGGATTTCTTGTTCCCTTTTCCCTGAACCTGGGAACTGGCTGAGCTTCAGGCCCTGCACACTCTTTAGCCTGCCCACTGGGGTACACAGAAGGGAGGAATGAGGACAGCCAGACTTTTCCATACCCGGTTCATCTTCAGCAGGATGCAGGGCTGGCCCTTAGAGAAGCCAAACGTTGGATCCTCGATCCCTGAGCAGTTCTGCAGCAGTGAGCGCTTGAACTGGCAGGCCTTCTTCTCCTCGCTGTCACTGCCCCCTTGGATGAAGTACAGACCCGAGACGCACTCAATATTCTTCTCCTCTTGAATTTTGTCATCGTAAGCTGGTGGGGAGCAAGAGGCTCAGTAATGTTCCTCCAGCGCTGCTCAGAATCCATGTTCTGAGTGCATCCAGGTGCCAAGGCTCACACCCTGCTGAGGCTCCCAAAGCTCCCAAGGTTTCCAGGCAGGAGCTGTGAGACACCCAGAGCTGATCTCCCTGTGAGGACACCCCTTTGCACAGGGTCTGGGGCTGCCGTTACCCTGCCCAGCCCCAGAGCTGGGCTCATCACCACACCATCCCCACACTGCATCTCATATGCAACACCACACAGCCCTGCACTGCACAAAGCTCATCCGTGCTGCCGCCCCGTGCCCACCTGCTAGGAACTGGTGCATGCTGTCCACATATGGCCGCCACGTGCTGGGCTTGGAAACATTGAAGGCGATAGTGAAGCCGTTCAGGTATGGTCTGATCATTACTCCTGGAGGCAAGACAGGTGCTGTTAGAGTGGGAAAGACTGGGCATAATGCAAGTAGGCCAGGCCCCAGCTCCCAGGCAGTCCTTCTCCTCCACCACCACTCACAGCACAGGGCAGCCGAGGGCCCCCTATGCTCCCAGCCAGAGCAAGGCCATGCCTTGTGTGTATCCCACCAACATGAGAACCCAGAGAAAACCGTGCTTCTGCCATGGCCAAAGGAGGTTTGGGACATTATCTCATCTGCACTCCTCCCAATAATTTTACACAGAGCTACTCTTGATTGGCACTTGGAAGGTCTGAGGTATAAATGGACGGCAAATGGTATAATATTTATTCCTGCCTCCCAAGCCCTCCCATCACACCTGCCCCGCATGGCAGCGGGGTGCTGGGGCTGTACCTGGCGGAGACACGCGGTCCCGGTAGGTGGGTGTGTAGGGGCTCAGGGTGAGCAGCATCACATACATGCAGAAGGCGAACATCCCCGCCAGACACGTGTAGAAGATGAAGTAGAACAGTAAGATGAGGCCTGCGGAGCAGAGGGCACGTGGCTGTCAGTGCATCCGGAGCACTGCCTGCAGGGATGCATGGCTGCTCTGGAGCACCAAGAACACGTCAGGGAGCTGTCAGCCCCTGTACTCTGACCCCAGGACTGTGGGCTGCTGGATGGACACGGTGCTACCCAGACCCTGAGGATGGGGCAACTGCCATCCACTTTGTGGCACAGCCCTTGTGGAGCTGGGTCAGGCATAGGGGTGCTCCCACCCCAACCCGGGCTGTCTCAGCCCTGACGTATGGGATCCAGGGTTTGTTTTCCTCAGGGCCAGACTGACGGCTGAGGACGTCTCAAGAGGCCGTGGCCTATGAATAACAGCCCTCAGCTCCGAGCACTGCAAAGCCTAACCCAAACATTTCCCAGGAGAAACATGACAGCAGCATGGGGGGAGCCCTGGGAACGCAGCTGTGCACAGACACGGGGCTGGGAACCGCTGCGGGCGTGCGTCCTCCTGCAGGCTGCCCCGGCTGGATGGGCTGCCACCGGGATGCTGATGGCCAGGACGTGGCACCCCGGGCTGGTCACAATGCTCCTCATCACCTGTGACACCAGAGTGTGAATTACAGCTCTGTTCTCTGTTAAATCTAGTGCTCTCAGAGAACTCCTGGGCCCTCCGGAGTTGTGTGAGCCGACCCGTGGGGCATGGCGTGATGTACCAGCAGCTCACTGTGCCCTCCCCATGCCTGTAAATGCAGCACTGCTCCTGGGGCCACATCCAGCCCCACCACGATGCTCTGCTGCGGGCACCGTACAGCACCTGAGGAGCAGGGAGGGGAAGGGGACGGGGACCAGGATGGGGACAGGAATGGGGATGGACCTTCCCCAGGCACACTGCTGGGTGAGGGGTTACTCTTCACACCTTCCCGAGACAGGCTCTGGGCAGCCTGAGGTCTTTGTTTACGCATTCTGGATGAATATTGGCATCCAGACCAAGGGTGATTTTCTGCTCATCCTCACACCCCCACTCACTGGCTTCATTGCTCCCATCAAATGTGCAGCCCTAGCAGCTGGAACGGAGCAGTGGTCAGGGCTAGCAAGGACATTCCCAGGCAAGTGCATCCACTGTGAAGCAGAAAATGCAATGACTGCTGAAAATGGGGCACAAACGAGGACCTACCCCAACTCTTGGCTGTTCTCCCCATGCAGGTTCTCTCCTCTGGGTTCCACAGGAAAATCTTCATCTCCCCGGCCAGGTCTGCCCATGTTTTGTTCCCCATCTCTGCCTTGGTTTCTGCCTCCCTTCTGTCGGGATCCTGCACTTTCTCTTCATGCTTATTTTCCTGGAAGAGTTACAGAACACGGCCCCCACAGGAAGCCTGAGCATCTCATTGGCCAAAAATAAATTCAAAAGCACTTAATAGCTGGAAATGTTTCAAATTTCCATTTTCCCATCATCACTCTTGAGTTAAGGAGAGGTAGTTTTGGTCAGCTGTGACTGAGGCTCACTAAGATCCCAGCATTCATTTTCCCATGGCACAACATCACTGCAGCCACCCCAGTTGTCACCCCCTGGCCCTGCATGGACAGAGCTTTGTCTTTTCTGACACGGCCACAGGACAGCCTGAGAGCAGGGGCTGTTCCCACACACCTACTCCATCTCTTACTGCAAGCCCACGTTTTCTGTGTTACTGCAGATGACACCAGGTGGCATTGTTCAAGAGACCATCCACTTTATTTCTCTTGGCAGGGTGCAGGCACTGCTTGCAGCTCAGGGCTCGGTGTGGTCCCAAGGCAGGGTTTGGGCAGTGGGATGCATTTCTCCCCAGAGCTGCCCAGCCTTGGGTGAGCAGCCTTTGTTTCAAGGTTGGGTGCTTGGTTAGGACGCCAGATGGAAGGCACATAAAGCAGAACCCAGATGCAGCCTGCTGTCTCCCTGTGCAGTAGCACAGGGTTCGGCGCTGCCGGTTGGCTCTGGCCGTGTCCATCTCCCCAAGAGTGCTGTGAGTGTGGCCCTGCAGCAGCTGCACTGGCACTGGCACTATGTTTGTGCCCAGGGCCATGGAAACCCGCTGGCCGTGGGCACCTGTTGGCCCAGCGATGTATTTATACCCCGCAGGTTCCCCTGGGACACGGCCAAGGGCTCAGCAGAAACTCTGGCTCAGAAATGCCTCTGAATGGAGGGGACTGAACTCTGCTCAGATATAGAGACAGTGCAAAGCAGTGAGAAACGGGGAGAGACACAGGTGTGCTGTGCAGGCAGCTGCCAGGACGTCTGTAGGGACAAGTGATGAAAGGGAAGAGGACAAGCAGAAAAGAGTCCTCCCCCCTCCCGCTCTCCTCCTCGCTACATGAGAGAGTTATGGTGCAGGGAACACAGGGCTCAGTGCTGCAGATCCAGCACCTGGTGAAGGACCTTTCCTGCTGGCACAGCGGCGAGCAGAGGGGGCCAGGCTGTCCCTGCTGCAGGCTGCTGGGGGTGAGCAGCACGAGCAGCATGCAGGGACTGATGGGCAGCCACAAGGAGCTGCGCAGAACCCTTATGGGTGAAGCTCCGTGCTGCAGCCCCACCAGCCCCGCAGCCTCTCCCTCCTTCCCAGGGCGCGGTGCTGGCATTCAGCACCGAGCAGAATTTCCCAAAGCAGAGCTGCTGCTTTCCCCACCGTGACACGAACTGCGGCTGCAGCCCCCGACACTTACCGGCCCCCGGTGGGTGCCTCCCTCGGAGGCAGCGCTCATCTCCATCCCCGGCTCTGAAACGCAGACAAACGCAAGCGTTAGCAGCGCAGGAGCGCAGGGCTGAGCTCAGCAGCTTCGTGCCCACCACGGGGCTCCCGCTCCCCTCCGCAGCCCCCAGCCCCACCGCCGGCTCCAGCTGACCCATGAGGCCAGGAGACCCCTGCTTGCTGCGGCCAGCAAACCGCACTGCTTTGGCTTGCTCGCTCGCCCGGAAGGCTTTGGTGCTCAGCAGCAGGTCAAAAAATAACTTGCTTTCATAAGAGGGGTGAGCTCAACGCAACAGGATCCCATCCTGAGTGCAGGGTCCTGCCACCTGGTGCCCTTTGAAGCCGTACTGTACTGGAGGGCCCCCAGCAGCAGCAAGCATCCGACATGGGAATGCGAGCGCTGCGGGGAGAGGGGTGTCTGTTCCCAAAAACCAGCACACCGCCAGGGCTCTGTGTCTGCACACATGTGCCTGTCAGTCACTGTGGGATCCTGCCCCATGCCTGGAAACCCCTTGCAGAGAGGGGCAGCAGAAGGGCAGGGTGATATTTATCCCATTGCATCAGGGAGAACAGCGTCACCTCCCAGCACCAGGGTGGGTGGGGGGCCAAAATTTGCCTTATCAATGAATTATGGGCACAAATGGCAGCACTGGGGTACAGCACTGTGACCCCATTGCTGTGCAGAATCAGCACGCTGGGAGCAGCAGGGTTAATGGGGGGAACTAGGGACAAGAGGTGCAGTGCTGGGCCCATGGTGCTCCATGGGGCCAGACCCACACAGCTCTGCCAGAGGGCCTGGAGTTGGCCATGAGAGCCACCACCCCGGCAGCCCCCTGCACAGCTCTCGAGGAACGGCAGGGCTTGCTTTGTACCACTGGACCCAGCAGGAGCGAGGCACCAGATGCCGGCACAGCTCATCCCCTTGCACACCACCAGCACTGCCAACCGCCTCGCTCCCGCCAGGCTGCATTTAGCAGCGGGGAAACGTCGCCCTGCCACAGCTCAGCGCNCCCGCCCGCCTCCGCCGCCGCGCAGGCGCCGCTCCGCCGCTGCCCGTGCTGTGGCCGCGGCCGTGGCCGGGCGGGCAGCATGCGGCAGTCCCTGACTCAGCAGCGGCCGGGCGGCATCGCCCTGCCCGACTCCGTGGGTGAGTGGGGGTCGCGCGGCGGAGCGGAGCGGGGCGGTCGGGGCAGAGCCCGAGGGCGGCACGGCGGAGTGCGCCGTCCCGAGCTTCGGGGGCTCCGGAGGCAGCACGAGTTCGGAGCGCCCGCGGCCGCCGGGCGGAGGTCTGGCACGGGTCTGGCTCGTTGCACGCTCGTGTGTCGCGGTTGTGGGCTGGGAAATAAAGTCAANGTCAAGATGTCAGCGCGCAAAGCAGGGCTGGTGAGAAACGAGCTCCAGATGCCCGGGGGATGCTTCACGCTAGTTGTTTGCTGTCACGCGGCCGTAAGGACCCGGCCAGCAGCGTTTACCTGCGCTGCTCGCGGTGCGGTGGTCGCAGGTCGGTGACCGCGGTGTTGAGGTGTCCTGGAGCGCTGCGGGAGCTGCGGGAGGCAGCGGAACGGGGGGATGTGTTCAAGGATTGTGGCACCGAGAAGTCTGCGTTGCTACATTCTTATATTGCTGGGTTATTTTCACACTGGGAAGCACAGAATGATGAGTGCCGATAAAAGATGCGGCCTGGGCTGCTCCGGTGGTTGCTTGTTTAGCTGCCTAGCTATTAGTTGCAGCTAAGAGCTCCTTGCTTTTGTCCCCGTACCGCAGTT
>VXAB01002504.1:0-32389 GCA_013399175.1 Odontophorus gujanensis | reverse complement strand
TTTGGTGCTCAGCAGCAGGTCAAAAAATAACTTGCTTTCATAAGAGGGGTGAGCTCAACGCAACAGGATCCCATCCTGAGTGCAGGGTCCTGCCACCTGGTGCCCTTTGAAGCCGTACTGTACTGGAGGGCCCCCAGCAGCAGCAAGCATCCGACATGGGAATACGAGCGCTGCGGGGAGGGGGGTGTCTGTTCCCAAAAACCAGCACACCGCCAGGGCTCTGTGTCTGCACACATGTGCCTGTCAGTCACTGTGGGATCCTGCCCCATGCCTGGAAACCCCTTGCAGAGAGGGGCAGCAGAAGGGCAGGGTGATATTTATCCCATTGCATCAGGGAGAACAGCGTCACCTCCCAGCACCAGGGTGGGGGGGGGGCCAAAATTTGCCTTATCAATGAATTATGGGCACAAATGGCAGCACTGGGGTACAGCACTGTGACCCCATTGCTGTGCAGAATCAGCACGCTGGGAGCAGCAGGGTTAATGGGGGGAACTAGGGACAAGAGGTGCAGTGCTGGGCCCGTACAGCCGCTCCATAGTGCCAGACCCACACAGCTCTGCCAGAGGGCCTGGAGTTGGCCATGAGAGCCACCACCCCGGCAGCACCCTGCACAGCTCTCGGGGAACGGCAGGGCTTGCTTTGTACCACTGGACCCAGCAGGAGCGAGGCACCAGATGCCGGCACAGCTCATCCCCTTGCACACCACCAGCACTGCCAACCGCCTCGCTCCCGCCAGGCTGCATTTAGCAGCGGGGAAACGTCGCCCTGCCACAGCTCAGCGCCAAGGCCCGTGGGTGCAGCGGGGTCCAGCAGGCTGCACGCCATCTCACACCCGCACGTGGCCCAGAGCCGCTCCCGGCGGTGCGAGCAAACGGGCGCAGCGGGAACGAAAGGGTTCTGGCAGCGGCCCCGGGCCGTAGCGGGCTGCCAGGGCCGAGCCGCTTCCCGCACGCAGCCACGGGATCCGTGCAGCCTTCGGGGCCGGGGCCGCGCGGTACCCCCGCATCGCCGGCACGTGGGGCTGTGCCGGTTCGCCCGAGGTGAGCGGCCGCTGCCCCCTCCGCTAATTGCTCTCCGCAGCTCCTGGGGGAGGCTGCTAATTAGGCTGGCACCCTATGGAACGGGTGGGGTGAAGCAAAGAGGCGATTCGCTCCTTTTAACTTGATGAAATATGCCCCGGCTCGAGATAATGACGTGATGGGAAGGCGATTTCAGCTCCACTTCGCAGTGCCGCCNAGGTCTGGCTCGTTGCACGCTCGTGTGTCGCGGTTGTGAGCTGGGAAATAACGTCAAGATGTCAGCGCGCAAAGCAGGGCTGGTGAGAAACGAGCTCCAGATGCACGGGGGATGCTTCACGCTAGTTGTTTGCTGTCACGCGGCCGTAAGGACCCGGCCAGCAGCGTTTACCTGCGCTGCTCGCGGTGCGGTGGTCGCAGGTCGGTGACCGCGGTGTTGAGGTGTCCTGGAGCGCTGCGGGAGCTGCGGGAGGCAGCGGAACGGGGGGATGTGTTCAAGGATTGTGGCACCGAGAAGTCTGCGTTGCTACATTCTTATATTGCTGGGTTATTTTCACACTGGGAAGCACAGAATGATGAGTGCCGATAAAAGATGCGGCCTGGGCTGCTCCGGTGGTTGCTTGTTTAGCTGCCTAGCTATTAATTGCAGCTAAGAGCTCCTTGCTTTTGTCCCCGTACCGCAGTTACAGCTGTGCTTAAAGGCACGAGCAGAAGATTTGTAGGGGTATTTCATCCCGGAGACACCGGTGGGTCGGCAGGATGTGCCTTTCCCTGCACACCCATCCTACCCTGCACCTCCTGGTGCACCACCATGTGTGCAGGACAACACCAGGCTCTGCAAGGGCACGCTGCAGTGGGTGTTGTGCCTGCACTGTGCAGGGGGAGAGCTGTCCCCATGGAGGGGGAGCTGGTTTGTGCCTAAGTGTGTCAGTATGGCTGCTGGGGTGAAGGCAAACGGCGTGGCTAGCTTTGCTGCAGATATATCCACATCCTGAGGAAGGGCCTGTAGGTACCTGGGATGTGCGTCTTCAAGACAACAAGCTGCCTTTGGGGCCTGAGGGGATCCTGTCTTTGGCAAATTGTGCAGGGCAGTTGTGTTGGGCTTGGCCGAGTCTTCTCTGCCAATGTGAGTTATGGATTCATCTCTACAGCTACCAAGGAGCCTACATGCCTCAGATGGGGCGTCCCATGGGCAACTTGCTTTAGGGAATGTGCTTGGTAGGAATAAAGGCAGCCCAGTGCTCTCCTGGGGCACATTCCTGCCCTACTTCAGAGTACCCTGTGAGGTGCTGCTGGTGATGTGCCCACTGCTTGGGAGCCTCTGAAGCTGGGAAATGTGTTTTCCTGCTCGCTGGGTGCACTGGGGAGCCCTGTGCTGTGGGCTGCGATTTGGAGCAGCCCCAGCAGCAGGAGCAGCCCTGGGTGGCAGGGAACCATTACAGCCCGTTGTCGTGCCAGCTGCTCGCTTCTGCTGGGTTGTGTTTACATAATGCATGACATAGAATCAAAAGGATTGTTCTGAAATGTGATTTAAAGATCGCAGAATACGCACTGAACAAGCACCCCTGCAGATGTTGCTGAGCGTAAGATGGCAACCAGCTTTCCTCTTGGATGATGGGATCACTATTTTATATTTATGCTCATTTGGGAGATCTATAAATACACTTAATGAAAAAAAAAAAAAAAGGAGGAAAGAAACCAGAACTAGGCAGCTGTATATGAGTTTCCCTAATCCACAATTCATTATTCAAACATCTAAAAATACCTGGCCCTTGCTGAAAGTAGAGGTTGGTGCTGCAGGAGGAGGGGCTATGTTTTTACTTGGAGAACCATGGACACCTGGTGACACGTTTACAGCCAAGATTTCCCCCTCAAAACAAGTGTGGCTGTTTGGCTTAACATAGGCAGACAGACCAGAAAAGAGATGAGCACCTTGTGGTAGTGTTTCCCTTCAGCTCGGTTGTCCCAGGGAGGCTCTGCTGTATCCAAAGGAGCTTTGCAAAGTTACGGTTCTTAAGGATCTCTCCATCTGCATCCGAGCAATGGTATGTAAATGCACATTCAGATGTCCTGGTAGAGGTTGATAAAGTGTGTTAATGAAGGTGGAAAGAGGAGGCCAAAACCAAGAAAGGAAATTCACTGTGACGTGGTTCGTGGTTGGGAGGAAAAAAAAATTGTGATACCATGACTGTCCCCAGATGGAATTAGCAAATTCTGTTGTGTATGTGTGTTTTTAGGGTCGTTCAATAGAAGAAAAAGAAATTCCCTCTACGTAACTGTGACTCTCCTCATTGTGTCAGTATTAATTCTAACGGTGGGCCTAGCTGCTACAACAAGAACCCAAAATGTGACTGTTGGAGGTTATTACCCAGGGGTTATTGTAAGTATAGAACTCCTAGGTAGGTCTAGAAAACGTATTGCCTTCAAAGTCCCTTGTGATGCTGCAAATGTTCTAAAGGGTGATCTTGTTCTGCATATTAATGTATGCTCAGCTACTTCATTGTCATTTGATTTATTTGTTTTATTATTATTTTGCACCTGCTGCTCATTCCCATGCAAAAACTCCATCCAGTCAAGTGGCAGTTTCCCCAGAGCTTAGGTAATTACATGCTTTTGATCTAGCAGTGAGACAGATAAATAGGTCTTACATCAGTCAAAGCAACCTGAGCACTTTGTTTGCATGCATCAGATTAACCCCAGACAGACAGGACCAGAGGTGCCAGGAACAGCACTAGGTCTTATAGGCAAAGAATTTCTCTGGAATGGACCCCCAAAGATTGCCAGGTTCAACTGTGAGATACTGCTCACCCGAACTTTACAATAAGTTCCCTTGCAGAAGTGTTCAATGACTGGGAGTCTCTGTGTGGTGATGTGCTGTGGGAGCATCCGCATCAAAGCAGCCAGTGCATTGATTTTTATTTTTCTTTAAATCAACAAATGAAAACGGGCTATTGTAGCTTCAAATAGCTTAAGCCAGAGAAGCCTGCTGGTGCCCAGCTTTCCTGCCAGCAGAGTACAGCCCTCTGCAGAAGCAGATGGGGAGAGCACCTTGTGCACGACCCGGCCCAGCACTGCACTTACATTGCTGCCTGAGCAGAGGTCTGGCATGAGCTGGAAAGCATATCCTGGTCTGTTGCTATGTGTTTAGGAGGGACCTCATAAGGGAGCACAGAAAGGACCAAGCTGCAGTGACCTTTGTTTCCTCCAGATGGAGGTTTCTGGCATGACAGCCATGGGTGCTGCACTGTTGGGTTCGGAGCCTCAAAGTTGGAGGCTTAAAGCCAGCTCAGATATGCAGAGAGCTGTTCTTGCCTTCTTGCTCTCTGTTTTACTCACTGTGTGCAGCTGATCTCTGGGAAGCTTTTACTTCCCTGTGGATGAGCTGTTTTACAACCAGAGAAAGCCCCTCTGCAGCCCTTTGCGTGGAATGCTACTCCTGGCAGCATTTAGCCTCTTTGGTTGAGGGTCGTTTTTTCTGGCTTGGCCCAGTAACTCCACATTTAGACCTGATCTTTTAGAAAGAGAAACAGTGAGGAAAGCTGCAGAGCAGGGCGGCAGGCTGGCTCCTGGCTCCCCGCACAGCCCCAGTGCTGCCAGTGCATGGACCTCGTGCCTGGAGCAGCCCTGGGAGTGCTGCAGATGGCGGGCTGCTGCGTGCAGCCCCGTGACACCTCCCTTGCTATTTATGCTCTGACAACGTCAGCATCGCTTGCGTCTTTCCCGAGACTCGGTCTGCTCAATGGTTTGGTGAATTCCTGCTCTTGGGCAGGGCGGTGGGATGCCGGCTTTACGCAGAGGCAGCCTGCCTGTGCATGTAGACCCTTCACCAGTTCCTCTCTCGGTCCATTAATCTGCTGCGTGGAAATGCGTGACAGCCTCAGCTGGCTTCCCAAACAGGAAAACGTTCCTGTTTGCTGCTGGATGCTTCAGCAGGCACTGAAAGCAGCTGATGCTTTGTAACAGGCTGGGCCCTCTCCCTTTGCTGTGCTGATGGGCACGCTGTGGTGCAGGCTGCAAAAGAGGTGTCCCTGAGCAGTGACTCGTGCAGTGCACAGCAGCTCTGCCTCAATGCGGGGACCACACATGCCTGTCCCATGGGCTCTGTGTGCCACTAGTGGTGCTGCACTGTGTTGGTGAGGAGAAGGAGCCAAGGAACAGCAGTGCTGTGATGTAGTCTAGCTTTGTGTTCCTTGACCCAGGACCACGTAGTGTGGGAGGCTCCTTCTGAGCACACAGCAGCCCCGTGGTGTCTGGGTGATGAGTGGCTGCCCTGGATGTGACAGCCCCATATACACACTGTCACCTGGCTGGCACAGGCTCCACTTAGAGCAGATGTGCACTGTGCTATCTGGCCTCCAGGGCGCTCCTAGCCAGTAGGCCTAATGCTCTGTCCTGCCCTGCTTTGTTCTTATGTCTTGACCAAGTGAAGAAATGTCTGTCTATAGGGAGATATGATCCTCTGGTCCTGAGGAATGGCCAAAACGGGCACTGGAGACCTTCCATCCTTCAGTGGGATTGTGTTTTGTTTTTTTTCCCCACAAACAGTGCAGTTCCTCACTGGTGCATCTGGAAGAGCTGGAGCTCAGGGCATGATGGCTTGTACATAGCCAGGCAGCCTTCACCCCAACCTCATCAACACAGACCCCTTTGCAGCTATTTCTGTGAACACCTCATCGGTGCCTCTGTGGGAAATAGCATCAACTGTGGATGACTGATGTGGGCTTGGGAAGCCCAGGTTGCAGCAGAGATGCTCAGCAGGCAGGAGTAACCAGGAGGCAGGCACAGAGGGCAGGTGTCCAGCAGCAGCCACATCTGGCACAGCTCTGTGCAAGGCAGCCACATTCAGGAAGGGGATGGTGCCTCTGTGAAGGCCATGGACAGAACAGGGCTCACAAGATGTCTCCTTTGCTTTGCCTTGTTAAAGGCCATCTGTGTGATACAGATGCTCTCCCCAGGTTAGAACAGCTTCAAGCACTGGTGTAAATGATTGAGCTTTCTTAGCTTTGACTGGCAAAACCTCTTCTCTAGTGGTTTCTTGTCGAGGAAGTTGGTCTTGGGCTTTCTTCTGGAAAAGCACATTCATTTGTATCCTGTTCTCCTTTCAGACAGGCAACCCCAGGGGATCCTATCCCATAGTGGATAACTATGTTGTAATTGATCCACATTACTAAGGTCTCTGGTGAAGAACTGTTATGTTTTTGGTTTTTTTTTTTTCATTAATCCAGGATGAGAATCCGCTGATTAATCTTCACTCACTGGATGTAGTTGGTCACTCTAATTTCTTCTTTTTGAATTATCTTAAATTCTCTGAAGTCTTCCACCTTTTATTTTGTGGCTGCTCTGAAATGCCATGTGCATGTTTCTCTTCAATGTGTTGGATCAAGTTTAAAGAGCAAAGAATGGTTTTCTTGAATGTTTGCATTAGGACTGCATTGCCAGACAACTTCCATGCTGCTGGATATCACCAGTCTGAAAATATTGCCAGGATCCATCTTGCTGTAATGCCTGGATTGCTGAGCTTTTGGATTTGAAATTTAACTTTAAGATGCCCCTTACTTGGAAAAGATGAAGGTGGTTGCTTGCTCGAGCTGAATAAAATAACAAAGAACCAACCCAGAAGCATCAGCAGATCAGTTTGGGGCAGATCAGCAGCACCCCAACTCTCTGCCCCACTTTCCTGCACCCAGGAAACTGAGCAGTGCCAGGCATCATTGCTGTGATTCACACCATGGTGGCTGGTCCCTGATATGGGGACAGCAGTGTGAGAGCTCAGAGTGCAGTGCAGACAGAGTAGGCAGGGAAACAGAAGCCAGGTTGGCTGTTTGACTTTAATCCCCTGCTGCTGGAAATGGCAGCCTTTGCTGCCTTTGGGATCGGCACCAAATGTTACAGGGATTAAGTAGAGCAGGGTAAGATTTGACACCAACTCTTCATCACGTGTGTACCTGCTAAGCTCGGCTCGTGCCTCTCCTTGTTAGTAGTGGATTTGTTAAAGCTCTGCTTTCCATTCTGACATCTTAAACATCCGGTCCAGGTTACTCGACCTGTTCTTGAGTCACTGTGACTTATTTTGTGCCTTACTCTGCTTCCTCTGGTGCTGTCCAGTTACTTAGTGTTCTCACCCAGATCTTTACCACCCTCATCTATCAAATGGCTTTGTAGCCTGCTGAATGGGAGCAATGTCAATTGTAGGACTTTCCCAGCATTTCTCTTTGTCAACCCAGAGTTCTTATGCTATGCACTGATCGATGACCTTTCTAGGCGTGTCCCTTACAGAAGCACTTCTGGATCTTCCTCCATAGTGTGCAGTTCCCTGTTTTTTAGCTTGGTTGAAGTGTACTGTGTCCTAAAAACTTTTCCAGCTCAGCTAAATGGCTTATAGCCATAAAGAAATGGGGTTGCTCCTAACAGACTTCCCTGAGCTGAAATGAAAGCAGAGTTGTCAGGGAGAGGAAAGGGATGTTTTTGCTGGAGTAGCTCCTTCTGTTGGCTGGGCTGGTGCAAGCTTCTGGTAAAGAGCCAGACTGGTGAAATGTCACCCCTGCAACTGACGGAGGAGTAGAAGGTGTCAGAACACTGTTTCCTGAGTCTGAGTTCTCCCTTATCTCATACTTTGTATCAAGAAACTGTGAGCTGAAAACTTTAGTGGTTGCTCACACCCTCTGTGGGGTTACCAGAGTCTGGTCCTGTGATTGCTAGCAGTGTCCTGCTAGGTTTGCATCTGAAGGCTCCTGAGTGTTGGCAGGGTAGTTCCAAGGCAGCAGTCCATGTCCTCATCCACCCATTTCCAAGCATCACCAGGGAGGATGCTGGAGATAGAATTCATCCTTTTGGTTTTTACACATGCTTTTGGTGTTACGTGAGGGGTACGCTTGACAATCCGAGCTGGTGGGAGACTCTACTCGCTTCCTTGCTGAGGGAGGAGTGCTCATGAATTCACTGTGCTCCTTTTCTGCTTCTGAATTTACGTTCTGTCTGTATGTGAAATACACTGTGTGTCTTCCTGATCTAAATGCTAACAATGTGTTGTCTTTCAGCTTGGTTTTGGGTCATTTCTTGGAATAATCGGATCAAACTTGATAGAAAACAAAAGGCAAATGGTAAGTTCATTACATAGGTGTTTTTGCTTTTTTTTTTAAAAAAAAAGACTAATTTAGATTTTGTGTGTAAAGTATGTTATTGGTTTTCCTAACCCTTCCAGGCTAGCATTGTGTGCCTCTAGATGGTTCCTGGCAGCCTAGGAGAACAAGACTGTTAACCCAGATACTTTTCTAAGTTTGAAAAAATGCTCAAGGAAGCACTAAGTGACATAGACAGTCTCATTGAACTCAGTGGGATCTTTCAAGGGCTTGAAATAGAGTGTTTGGAGATTTCAAGGTACTTGGCACTTCACAGACTTATGCCCGGCACTTTTTATGTCAAGCTGTCACGTTATGTGACACATAATGGAAATAGTCTAGGTATAATACATTTATTGTAAATCTTTTAAAATAAATTCCTAGAGGCTTGAAAGTCTGTGAAAACTGCTTTTGGCCACTTTCTATTCCAAACAAAGGGTAGAGAAGGAGATCAAACAGCTAACCCAGAGCCTGGAGGGGAAAACCTGCAGTGGGCCCAGCTTTACGAAGCCAGGTCTGAGGCTGAGTGCTCAGAGCTCTCTGCTTGGGATAGAAAATTCAGCTCTTGGAGAACAAATCACTTGAGATGCTGACATGATGAAAAGAATCAATACTGATATAAGTGCAAAGCAGCCAACGTCTCCAGTGTTGCTAATTGATGTGGGTGTTGCTATTCCTTGTTTTCAAACACTTCTTGAAGTAGGAATTAAAACCAAGAGAACTTTTTTGCTCAGTAGAGCTGCACTTGGAGTGTGAGAAGCATGGAAAGCGCTGCTCACACCAGGTGTGCAAACCACAACTCTCTGGTTCTCTCCTCACACTGCAAGGAGAGTTTCTTATGCTGAGAATCTTTGTGAATTGGGGACAGAGCACCCTGGATTGCCCTCTTTGATAAGCTCAGGAGGCTTGTGTGGGGTTCTTCAGGGGATATCAGACACATAGCCGTGTCTTGTAGGTGCTGTTTCACAACCCTCCTTTTTCCCACCTGTGCTGAATGCAGCAGCTGTCATGCTTAGAACTGCAGCCTCTGTCCAAACTTCACCCCAGGCCTTAGCAGCAAGATCCCTGCAAGGCTTCCCTGTGTGAGGTGGCACAGGGGGCAGTGCTGCAGGTGTCTGTCCCTGCAGCCTGTCCTGCTCGCCCACCAGTGCTACCTACTTTGCTGCAAAGCAATGGAGCTGCTGCATCGGGGGGCTCGCAGATTTGCTTAACAGTGTGTGCTGCTGACCAGAGCTAAAGCAAGCTTGGCAAAGGGAGCCTGGAGAAATTCCTGCATGTACTGGGCTGCCCTTTGCTTCATAAGAAGTGTAATCCCCGCAGAGCATGGTGCTTGTGATGGATTAACCACGTGGACACCAAGGTACAATTAAGGAGCAATCTCTCTTTATTGAGAACAGGATCTCTTCTTACACCCTTGTGCCTACAAAACAGTATTATTCTACTGGCATTTCATTGGTCAACTACTTCTGCTAAGGATTTTGTAACTTCCTTATCAGTATGTACAGGACAGTGCCTGACTGCAGAGTGTCCCATGATCTTTACCCACCTCTTTTGTTTCCTCTCTACTTATTTATTTCTTCTGTGGTTTCATTGCTGCAAGGCCAATGTTATCATTCATCACGAAGTTTGGTGATGAATGATAACAGTGCTGGCAGCAGGGAGAGGGTGGGACAGGCCCTGCAGAAATGGAAATCTTTCCTTCCCGAAGTCAGACAGGGTGCAGGGTAGGTGGGCTTCCTGGTGGCTATTTTTTGCTGTTTGTACCCTGACTGTGCAAGAAGAGAATGTCCTGTTCCATCTGTCCTTGTAGGGTTTCCAGACCTCTTGCTCATTATGTAATAGCAGCAGGCCAGAGCCTGGTTGAGCAACTGTTACCTTATACCAATCCTGCATTTCACACAGACCTGCCCGTAAATGACGGCGTGGCTCTGACCTGGCTTCTTGGTTTATTCCCAAGAGCCCTGGATTGCCAGTGTCTGTTCTTCTCATCTCTCTCCCTGTGTCCTAAAAAGCATGTGTGACCCAGCTTTGCAAGGATTGCGTCACTGCTGTGTGTTTGCAGGCTGGTGTGAGTCTGCCCTGACCGCAGAGGACACTCAGTAGCTGTTGCTCATCGTTTCCATACTTTATTCATGTCTTGCCTCACCCAGGGGTGCTTACTTTTGCAGTGGCAGTTTTGCCCATTACATTTCCATGATACCACAGGCAGTGCAGGATGCTTTTATTTTTTTTGTGGACTTCCCTGGAGCCCTTTTTTACCCTAAGGCAGAGTGCACTGCTCATTACTCAGTCTGTCGTGGTGATGTCAGGATGAGCTAAAAGCAACTTTTACAGCCATGTTCCTGTGCCTGTTTCTGCCCCGAAGCTGGCTGGGGAGCACGAGGATCTGAGAGTGCCAACTTGGCCAAAGGGAGAACTGGCTGGAACCTGAATTCTCCTCAGTCTGAGGACAGAAATAGCCGGCTCCCCTTTCTCCCACCCCAGCGGATTGGCTTTCGTGCCGCATGTCTGCACCCTGCACTCGCAGAGCAAGGGACAGCACGGCGGTGCTGGCACTGCGGGCAGCACTGCCTTCTGGGGAGCTGCGTGCTCAGCACTTTGCCAGCCAGGAGCCAGTGCTTTACGATGCTGTGTGACAGCCGCTCATGCCATAGGAAAGTCATCACCACCAGCTTCACAAACCTTGTGTCACTGTAACGTTGCCCAAAGGCAACTTCAGAGCGGAACACTCCTAAATTTAGGGTTCCTTCGTTACCCAATCCCACTTTGGCCTGTCCAAATTCTACTCGGTGTAACTGACTTCTCTCTCCAGCTAAGGGAGTGGGAAGTGGTGTATGTCAGGACAGCAAACCCATTTCTGACGCCAGATCCTTGGATCCTAATGGGGCTGTTTTAAAAGTATCATAATTAACTTTGTATCACTTTAAATAACCGTGTTAGCAGCTCCTATCTGCTGTGGAGAGGACAAATAACCTAACTGTACGCACAAAGTGTTTGGCTCACTTCCCATCTCCAAGGGTTGTGCTTTTAAGGGAGGATATCCTTTCACAAAGTGCAGGAAAGTACAGAGGGAGAGAGACTTGCTGCAGAATCACCGAAGCCGTAGAAAAGCATTCCCTCCTCTGGGACTGTAAGAAGCTGTGCCTCCCCCCGTTTTGTGGTTTCACTGCTTATGGCAGAAAAGCAGTGTGGCTGTTGTAACGAAGTGGCAGTACCAGAAGCAGAGGGCACTGTGGCTGGTGGGCTGAGATGGCCGGGACATTCATAGGAGCAGCTTGCTTGCAGCTCTCAGGGTTGCAGGGAGAAGAAATCCCTCTTTTCTCTGCAGGGAGGAGCTAAGGGCAAGCAGCAGCCAGAAGAGGACGTGTATGCTCAGCCTAAGTTTAGCACTTTGGAACCATGGAAGAACTTAACTTACAATATCAAGTTTTCTGGCACTCCTGTGCTGCTCCTGCTGCCTTCCCTCTACCTCCGTGGGAGAACAGACTCCTCTGAGACAAGCATCCCATTGACTTCAATGAGACCAGTCTGTGTGCCTGGGCAAGCATTTGGGTCATTGATTGCTTGAGGGTTTATTGACTGTGGTTTCTATATCCGTGTGGAAAGGGCGCAAAATGTTTGTTGTGGAGAAGCACGTGACACTTTGCTTTGTTTTCCTTCCTTAGCTGGTTGCATCGATCGTCTTCATCAGCTTTGGTGTCATTGCTGCATTCTGCTGTGCCATAGTAGATGGTGTCTTTGCTGCCAGACACATAGTAAGTGCTTCCAGGAAAACCAGAGTCCTGCAGTACTTTTACTCTAGGAAAACAGGTGATGTGTTCACGTCCTGCATCGGGCCACATCCAACTCTGTAAATACACATGTGCTGAGTGCTGATTTAAATGGTAAAATGTAGAAAAATGTGTCAGCTTTACAAAAATATCCTGAAACGAGCAGTAAGCATTAAGATGTTAAAACATTGCTTTAGTTCTACTGCGTATGCTTCATGTGTTTTCTGAACTAGCTGGTGCCAGGTGGCACAAGGTAGGAGCATTTGCATGTCTGACTTTGCATGTTGTGTTAGCAGAAGCCCCTTAGTGCTGGTTGAACCTCTGGGTATTGTAATAGAGGGAAGCTGTTAGGTACAAAGCTTTTTGGGCTTCACTGCAAACAAGAAGCATTTTTGGTGAGCTCTACGCTTCCATTTGATGACTGATAAAATGACATAAGCTACTATGGTCATGCCCAGTCACTAGTACAGCAGGACAAGCAAAAACTTCAGCTGCTAGTATAGTGATGGAAAAAAAAACAAAAAACACAACCCTGTTTGAAGTTACAACTTATAACTGCAGATTTTTTTTTCCTGCAATGTTGATGTTTGACTTTTCTTACAAGATAATTTATTTTTGCAAAATGGGGTTAAAAAGACTCATTTTGGGTTTATTTGTAATCAGAATAGGAAGGTCAGGATGTCATGGTTACTATCGATGGAAACCCCACATGTCAGCTGGCTCTTTGTTGTAAAGCACATTCCTCTTTCCTGCCTCTGTTTGTTCAAACAGTATAAAGATGGTGGGATGGCCAGGTTTGCTGGCAGAGCTGATGGAGCTCTGCAGGTGTGTGATAGGTCCCCACTGGTGACAAGCAAGCCATGGCCACCTCTGTCCCCTTTCAGTGGCTGGCGAAGCATGAGCACTGATAAAACAGCGAGGCTTGTCCAACTCCAGGCTGGTCCTGGCCACGTGGGACGGAGCCCTGCAGGTTGGCACTGATTCCAGATGCTGGCCTGGTGGGCCAGGTGATGATGTGAGCGGGCACTCGGTGCCACCCGCTGCCGGCATGCTTGTGCTACTGTGGCGGGGTGACGAGGGCTCTGGTTTCTGCCTCTTGATTAACGGGTGTGCTTTTGGCCTTGTTTCACCTCCTAACCACCCAAGAATGTCACTGTCTGGCCAGAGACGTGCTCCCAGCACCCAAGCACATAGCGTTCCCTCTGGGGCAGTGTGTGCTGGGTGATGCCTGCAGAGCAGGCCTGTCTGCCTGTGGGATGGCCGGGGCATGGCACAAATGAGGGAGCTGCCACCGCCTGCCCTCACTTAATTGGGGTTTTGGCACTGCTTTCTGGGGACCAGGCTGCCTGAGGGCGAGAGGGTAATGCGTGTTTGTTTGCAGGCTGAGCCATCCCTAACCCTGCAGAGGTTTCCCACCATTCACTCAGGAGCCCAGAGGGGCAGATTTCCCGACAATTCAATGATAAATTGTAATGATTCAGCACGAAGAGCCCTTTGAAACACACCCTGAGACACCTCTGGGGAAATGAGAAATGAGTAACTAATTCCTCATGGAGCAGCAGCCCTGCCTGGGTGAGGCTGGCATTAATAGCTGCTGCTCCCATGCAGCTTGCAGCACCACAGTCAGGAGCTGCTGGGGGCTGGGGTGCTGGTGGCCATGGCTGGGTGCTGAGGAGGAGCAGGGCCTCTCCAAAGCCTGGCCCACTCCCCTAGCCCAGGGGCCAGTGGGTTTGGTTTTTGCTGTGGCACTAAACCTGGTGCTCTTCTTTCAACAGGACCTGCGGCCGCTGTATGCAGGACGATGCCAGTACTACTCCAAGAGCACCACACCACCTGAGGTGAGCAGGTTGGGCTGTGCTGCCTCCTCGCAGGGCTGGCTTCACCTTGCAGGTGCAGAAGCCTCCCACCAGGATGCTGCTGCCATCTCCAGAGCTCTGCAGTCAGCAGCAGCTGAGAGCTGGGGCTGCTTTCCTCCTCCACCGGTGGTACTGTGCTCAGGAGGGAGCAGGCAGAAAGGAGGGGATGGGGGAGGAAAACACACCGACTTCTGCCATCTTCAGCTGCACATGAATTACCATAACAGAATGTGGATTCAGAATCCAGACAGCAGTAATTTCTGCTTGTGTCTTCTGCACAGAGAAGCCCTGTGAGGGTGGGTGTTTGTGTTGCACCATGTTGTTGATGCCTGTGGACACCATTGGTTGCCTGTGCTCTGTGCTGAGTCCCTCCAGAATTATTCCCACATTTCTGAGGAGTTATGGATAACCACTGTTTCACCTTGAAATACCTGAGGTTCAAATAAAATGTTATGCCATGGTACTGGTGGGGTCTGTTCTCTTTTTGGCCCAAAGACCGTCAGGGTTAGCTTGGGTGTAGTACCCACAGGCGGGCAGTCAGTCCCTTGACTCAGTTATTTTCTGATATGGGAATCTTTCCCTCAGTTAGTATCAGCCTCTTGATGATTCCCTGCCCTAATTTGCCATCTGGGGAAGCCTTACTTCAGCAGTGCCTTATCTGTTTGCAGGAGTTGCACAAGCCCCTTCCTACGCAGGCACGTGCTTATCTGTGACTTCCCCATGGTGGAAGGAAGGGCTGTTCTGCTCTGGTCCCATGGATCTTTGTTCTGGTCTGCCTGCTTTGTAAGAGCTGTGCTGCAAGAAAAGGAAAGAAAGATCTCCCTGGGGTTGATCTTGGGATCAGTGCAAAATTACGTGTAGAGCAGGCCAGATGACAGCAGGAATTGTTTGGTGGCTGTGTCCTTACGTACTCTGTGTTTCTTCTGAATTCACGCAGGCAATCTGTAACCCACAACGCCGTGCACCATGCACACCAAAAATAAAAACCAACACCTGCTTCTGCTGTGACCTGTACAACTGTGGAAAGTGAGTAAGCTAGAAATACCATTCCTGGCATGGGGAGAGCGAGCAGTGGTCGTGCTGGTTTGCAGGTTTCTGAAGGGCCAGGATAAGTATTGATTAATGACAGCTGTTGTGGGAGGGGAACCAAGGCAATAGCTGTTTGCCATAGGGGCTCCTAGTCAGAAAGGGGTCGGGTGAGAGTAAAGGGATGCATGAAGTACACTAAAGCCATGCCAACTACATGTAAGCATAATCCTGGCCAGCACAGCTGGAAGGACAGGTCAGAGTTCCCAGTATTTCCATTCTTGGTCTTTCTCCCTTTTTTTCCCTTACATACTCTGTCCTAACCTTCCTTATCTATTGGCACTGCTGATCATTAGATTTTATTTAATTTTAGAAGATAGATAAGAAAACTGGGACATTGTTCCTCCTCATTTTCCTCACTGTTTTGGTCCCGTTCTAGTAATAGGGAGTGTTCATAAGCTAGTGCCACCTGCATGCTTATAAATTAGTGTCCGTGGTCACAAGAGGCTGTAAGGTGTAACAGCATTGTGCAAGGATGAGTTGGAACAGTGATTACCAACAGAGCACTCCTGCACAGTGACCTTTCTGTTATTAGATCTGACTGCCATGCTTAAACTAACCTCAGCTCACATACTGCTTATATCATTTAGAGTGCCTGGTGTGTGTCAGCATAGGGAATAAATTGATTTTCTTAATGATTGCTTTTGCCTAGGGCCGTTGCAGGGTTAATATTTCTCATGGGCTGGCCCTCGCTTAAATCACTGTGGTGGTGGAAGATCAAAAGATTCTATTAGGAGAGGGTGGTTTTGGGTTCTGGGAAGGGTAATCCCTAGTTTCTGTAGTATGTTTTTTCTATATGAGAATTTGCAGAACAGAATTCTTTTTACTGAATGAGGGGAATGACATACAAGTGATTGGAACAGAAAAATCTGACTGTTCTGTATTACTGGGTGTGGTTTTTCCCAGTCAGTCAGGCTCAGGGTCCTGCCTCTGACCTATTTTCTCCTATTTTAGAGCAATTATTTCAGGCTTAATCTTGCTTGGTGCCACACAAGTGCTTTGCACTGAGGAGGTGCTGGTTCTTTTGGGATCTCAGAGCTCACTCAAGGCTGGTTAGCTGCTTTATTGTGTAAAGGATGGAAATTACAGAAGTGACAGTGGCCTTACGTGCCTCCTGATGCTGGGAGCCCCAGCTGCAGCAACCTTGGGCAAGTCCCTTTGTGTTGAACCACACACAGGGTTCTTCATCCTTATAGTATTCTTCAAAACCTGTTATCTTTGGAGCTGAATGTCCTTGATGATGCAGCAGGGTTCACTGAGAACAGTACACATTTGGCACATCTCCATAAGTACTGGCTCGTCCAGGCTGTACATACAGCTGTGGTGTTCAAGGCTATCCCGATCTGTGCCCACATTACCTAATTTAGGTTGCTGGGGCTCACATGCAGGGCTTCACAGCTGAACCATGTGGTTAATCTCTGCCTTGATTCTGCTCAAAATTGTTGTCTCCCCCATTGCAGTCTCTTCTGCATTGAGTCACTACAGCAAGGGGTGGGAAAAGGGGAAAGGAGAAGCTGAAAGTGAGTAATGAGGGAAGTAGAATGCCTCTTGTGAAAGAGTCCTGCCAGCCCATGTTGTGGTAGAGATGGGAAGGAGTAGGGGAGGCTGAGACAGATGTGCATGGTGGCTGGAGGCCTGCCATGCTGTCCTGCATTCCTCCCATCCAGCTGCTCATATGGCCATGAGAAGTCTCCGGTGTGGCCCTTCCTTGGGGCACGGACTGGATTCCCTATGTGATTCCAGGAGAGATCTGTCCTTAGGAAGCCTCTAGAATGAAGGGCCGGCTCTGGAGATTTCAGATGATGGAAATAAGAGGCAGATCCAGACTCAAGGGCATTTTGAAATTAGTAGGGCTGGCAGGAGTTCTTTGTTTCACAACATATCAGGCCATCTCTTCTGCTGTTATCGTGCAGGGAAATCTTAGATGCCATAAGCGTGGGACCTAGCAGGTTTTACCTCTGCTCCCATCTCAGTGGTCAGATCCAGGCTATCATTGAATTGCAGACAGCATTTTACTGTCCATTTTACTGTACACGTTTATTGTGTGGTGCATTTTTTAATCTTTTCTTTTTTTCCCTTATCCAGCAGAGTGGAGATTTCTGGAGGATACTATGAATATATTGATGTCAGCAGCTGCCAGGACATCATCCACCTTTACCACTTGCTTTGGTCAGCAACAATTTTGAACATAGTGGGGCTGTTCCTGGGGATCATTACAGCAGCGATACTTGGAGGCTTTAAAGACATGGTAAGATTGTATCAATTTCTCTGTGCATTAAAAGAAATAAATCAAACTACCTTTTTAAAATAATCATGAAAACAACTGTTGATATTTCTGTGCAAATGTTCTTCGCATCACTGCAATCTGGCCAGGAAAAAGGGCATGGAAGGAAGAGGTGAAAACAAGTCACTTTTCTGATCTGGTGTCACCACCTGAATGCAATTAGAAAAGGTGAACAGAAATAGACTTTGTTTACATAAGGAACCTTCTCAGAGGTCTTGCAATACCAGGGTGAATGAAAATGAACTTTCTGTTTAAAACGGATCTTCCTTTTCATAGCACTGACCTTCTACAAGGAAATGTGTGCTGGCTGTTCATGAGCTGTTGATTTTACAGCACTAGTAGGGTTCTTCCTCCTTATTGTGAAGATGCAGTCTGAACTGTTGTTTTGCTTTAGTAGTAGCATGCACCGGGCTGTTGCCAGGCATGTTTTGGGGCAGAGATGAGCTCTATCTAAAAGACACACTCAGCTCCTGTAAACATTACTGTGTTCATTCAGCTGTCTGGTTTTGGTGACTGAACTTGTCTGAGTTAGTGGCTGAGATTCTCTCTTTGTTTTAACAGACTCCTTCCCTCCCTACACTGAACTGCACAGTTGAAAATGCACATCCTACAGTGTCCTATTATTCAAGGCCACAGGTGACATCTTACAACACCTACTACCACAGCACTCCTCACCTGCCTCCCTACTCTGCCTATGACTTTCAGGTACAGAACGTTACGGGATGTTTTCTTCTTTAGCTGGAAGGTTAAATGCAGCCCAGTCTGCAGGACGCTGGAGGCCTGTCTTTCAATCATTTACACTGTTTAATTTTCCTGTTCATGCAAATACCAAATCTTTCCTTCTAGGCACTAGTGCTTGGCAGCACCTCTTACTAAGACAAGAATTTCCTGAAAGCTCTCCTTGAAGAGAAGGCAACAGAGCATGCTGCCTGCTTGCCCTGCTGTTCACCAGTAGAGGCCACATTAAAAGTAGGCACTGCCTCTGGCGCCTGCTGTGCATTGAGGATAGAGACCATGCAGGATGTTCAGGTGCTGGTTTTTGCTAGGCTGACTGCTGTGCCTGAGAGAAATGGATGAGCTTTAGGAAATGAGCTCTTTGAGCTCCCAAAGACATGTATTGACTGAAAAGCTATTCTGTTTTTCCCACATGCTTTAGCTGGTCCCTGCAGACACCACTGCTGCTATAATCCCTGTCTGTTCTGAGTCACAGTTGTGCTGCTAGAAACAGTGATTTCATTTGAGTCTTGCTGTCAGCGTCACTTCACTTGTTGAAACAGATGAGAACGTTCCACCTCAGCTCTTCTTTCAACTGGATGTTACCAGAGTGCTGGTGTTAACTTCACGTGTCTTACATTTTCTTTGCAACTATCACAGCTTGGGACTTCTTTTTAATTAATGAGAGCTTAAGTTCTTGGATGTCACTGTGAGATGTGGTCTGCAATAGCCACGATCTCAGTCATCAGAGCTGTGCGTTAAAGGTATCTTGCATCTAAACAGATCTGGTTTTACTACTAGTGCTGTAGTCAGAACATCCCAGAAATATTTGAATATCAGAATTTTTGGGACTTCCCTATACAGTTTTTTGACTCATTTTTGAGACTGATGCAACCTAAGGCAGTCAGCAGTGCTGTGTAACTTTTTCCTGCTCTAGAGATTCCAACCTTAGCATATTACCTAAGCAAGCTTCTCTGCAAGGTACATTTGCCAGACTTTCAGCTAATAATAAGCACTGTTTAATTCTGTGCCTGTCTGTGCTGCAGCCCCACCAGCAGAGAGCTCAGCATGGGTGGATTTGCCTTGCTTTTCAACCAAAAGCACTGCTGGGGCTCTTCTATAGCGCTCACATCTCAGCCACCAGATGAAAGCCCCTGTGTGTCACTGCTGTGATAACACAGGTGTTGGCTTAGGAGCTGACACAAAAGCTGGTCATCAATTAAGGTAATCTAAATTTAAAATAGCCAACACTTTCACATGCTGTTCTAAGTCTGAGCCTTGCTTGTTCTCCAGGAAATCTGGGAGCCCACATGGGAATGTCAGCTGAGGCCTCGTGGTAGATGCTTTTTCTCGTCTGATGTGAGCAGTGTCTTCGCCACCCTGCTGCCTTTTGCCCTGCAACCCCTGTGCACATGGAGCAGGCCCAGCCATGCTTCCTTGCTTCTCCAGTCTCTCTCAGAGGCTGCATTTCCTCTGGTGCAAGAAGTGCCTCATTCAGTCATTCACCCATTCTTTCCAAGGAAGAAAAGAAGTCCTAAATTTCTGAGGAAATTTGCACCCCTGCAGCATCTCTGCTTTCTCACACAGCAATAAGACAGCAGAAATAGCTCTCTGGGTTTCAGAAGAGCACAAGTTGATAGCAACAGCCAGTGCTGTGGCAAGTGACATCCGCTGGCAGAGGGCTGTGTGGTGACATGAGCTTTGCAATGAGTTGGGACAAGAACTGGGCTGAGGGGGTTCATTTCACCCCAGCAGCAGCAGCATGTTCTGCCTCAGATCTCCCACTGACAGAGGGAAATGAGCGCTGTCTTCCCAACAGCTGGATGCGTTAGCAGGGCCGGGCAGCAGCCTGAAGCTGGAGCCAGGCTGGCTCTGCAGCAGCAACAAAGGCAGCTCTCCTCCCAGCCCCAGGCTGTTGCCAAGCAGCAGCGCTCAGATGCTTGGTGGTGTTTGAAGGCCAGGGCTGGCTTTGCTGGCTGGTGCCTGCTGTGCTGCTGTGTCTGTGTCCTTCCAAACAAATGGCTCTGCAGGTGGGGCAGCACCAGTGGGGTGCGTGTGCGTTGGAAAAGCTGCTGTGTTATTTCAGACAGGAGTGATCTGTGTGATGTGCTGTAGGCTTCTAGGTGACCAAGCTGGTTTTTGTGGTTTATGTAGCCACAGAATAAGCTGTCACGGGTCAGTTTTAGGGAAGTAATGCAGCATTTCAAAAAAGCACCACTGAGATAAAATCCAACCTTGAACACAGTTTGCAGCTCAGCCTGGCAGGATGTGAGAGCCCTGCTCCGCCGTGGGCTCCTCCTCACTGCATCCTTCCTGCCACAGCCTCCCTCTCAAGGTTGGCAGTGCATGCCCACGCCCAAGGGACGAGCCAGGCCTGGGGTGGCATGAGGGAGCCCAGTGCCCGGTGCTGAGCAGGAACGTGCTCCTCCTTGGGAGTGCAGAGTGCTGGAAGCAGTGCCCAGTGCCTTGCCCAGGCTGCTCTGTGAGCACTGCCTTAGCATGGACCAGGTGGCAGTCAGGAACACAAGGCTCAACCTGGGAATGTGCTTGTCAGGGGTAAGATTACGGTGTGTTACGGCCAGGGGAGCAAGCGTAAGTGTCAGTGTTTCATTACCTATTCAGAATTAACTTGTCCTATTTCTGGGCAGAACGTGATGTGTTTGTGGCTCTGTGGCAGTGCCAGCATCGTGGCACTCGAGGCTTCAGACCCGAGGTATTTTGGAGAACAAAGGTAGAATAAGGAGATAAAAGGAGAGCAGAAGCCAATTTTCAGGCATGTACCCATTTCCTGTGTAAAACCTTTTGAAGCTTCTTACTTCCTGATGGAGTAAATTGTTTGCTGCCACTGCTATTATTATTTTTAAACTGATGATAAAAACTGGGGCAAAAAGAACTCTGTGCAACCTGTTTGTTGCCAGTGGCTGATGTATGAAAGCCAAGATGTGAAAGAGACTCATCAGTTTTTGGTTGTCCAGACTATGTGAGATGCAAGCAGGTGCCCAGCAGAGGCGATGGGAGAGAGTGGGAATGCTCCTTCTGTTTCAGCTCTCAGGAGTTCCATTCCACAGCGCTGTTACTGGGCTTACCCTGAGCACTACAAGTGATTCACACACTCGCTTGTACGTCCGTATGCTTTGCAGAACTGAGTCTTGAATATTAATCTTCCTCTTCTCTGTAATGTAATCCTGTTTTACCACTGCCCTTCACGTTTAGAGATGTCACAGCATTCTTGCTTCTTCCCTGCAGCATTCCAGCGTGTTCCCAGCCTCCACTCCCTCCGGCCTCTCGGACGACCCGCAGTCAGTGTCACCATCTCCCAGCTACATGTGGTCCTCCAACGCTCCTCCTCGGTACTCACCACCCTATTTTCCACCTTTTGAAAAGCCACCACCGTACACACCATAAAATACAGAAGAAAGAAGAAAGAAATACTTGCCATTGAAATGATTGTGAACATTTTGTATTTATATTTTACTGTGGGAAGAAGTGGGGGGATAGATACAGAAGATAATTGCAAACACGAATATTTGAATGGATTGTTCATTCTTGCAAGACTTATTTCAGAGGTTTAACACTGGGGTGTGAGGAAGGGGACATACTGCTGATGTTTTGCAGGGGACCTAAATTCCAACCTCCTCATTTTATAGCGAGGGTCAAGGAGTCCTTGTTTTTTAATGAGGCGATATGACACACGCGATAGATTCTGGTCTGCCTTACTTCATCTTGAGCCAAGCTGAAGTAAGAGTTGCCAGGATCCACAGTTGCCCAGGAGTAGCATTCTGCTCGAGGTGAGGGTGCTTGCAGATAGCTCAACCTGACGCTTGTTTTGTTTGGCCTTTGGCCACCGGGTTTGGAGATTTTGCAGGGCTGCAGAGCTTGGCTCACATCACTTGTTGGTTACAGTCTACAGGATGGAAACCCTAGTGAGGTGTCAGGAGGATAAACAGAGGTAATTTCATAGGGTGTTTTCTTATGTGTCTGGAATCTTTATTTATCTGTTTATTTATCTGATTATTTATTTATTTATTTATTCAGAGGAAAGCTTGAATAAGCTCTCTTAGCTGATTTATTTGGGGATGTTTCTTAGAAGGTGAAACGCAGTCATGTGTCTTCCGAATTCTATGCCGTGATGCTGAAGTCAAGCAGTCTGTGTGACTGCACTACCTGAATCTTCAGAAACTGTCCACAAGTCACTGAAACAATGCAGTGGAAACACTTCCTTTTGTCCTTGTGCTTGGTCAGGGTTTTGTTTGACGCTTGTACTTCAAACTTTTTTAACGGGTTGAATCAGTCACCCTGAATAAGCAGTGTCTTAGTAGCTGTGTTATGGTCTGCACATATGGAATTTCCACTACAGGTTCTCCAAGATGTAGGTCTCACATGGATAAAATTCAACACCGTGTAATATAGGATGAAGCTGATAGGAGTTTGCAATTATCGTTGTGACTTTCATTTAATCTTCAGCTGATGACTGTGCCGATTGATCTAGATTCCAACAGATTTTGCATGCGTCCTGCATAACAAAAGGTCAGCTTTGTTATGTGACACAATGTCCTGTAAAGTGTGGTTCTACTCCAGGAAGTGACCTCAGATGATGGCTTTTAGGCCTGAGCTGTTCAGCCTGAGCATTCCCATCTGCTTGCTTCAGAGAGAAAAAATGAGGTATTGACATTTCATTCCTTATTTCCCAAAAATGGGTTTTCCTTTGCATCAGATTGCTGGCCCTAATCCCACACTGCCTGCATTTACATTCAGCTCTGGTGCAGACAAGAAGGTACCCAACAGCTCAGTCTGGTGTGCAGAATATAAAATTGGTCCACGTGCAGGGAAAAAATCAACAGCTACGTATTAAGCTGTGGCCCCTTCTCTACTTCTAATCTAAAAAAAAAAATGGAGTGTTGTCAAAGTGGAAAATGAACTCTTAAGTCCCTGAGCTCACTTTTCCAAGTACATCACACTTTAATGCTGTTCTCAATACTGTGCATTTGCAAAGCCTTCAGGCTAGGCTGTGTGCTCACCTTCTCATTCTGCTGTCTGCTGCTAGTCGGTATGGTAACCAGCTCAAGGATGGCACTGTTTCTCCCGAAGCAAATGTAGCTTTTGTCCAGCAACAAGTGAGAAGGAGTTGCTGGGGAAGGAGCACCATTGTGGGATCGATTTAAAGCAGCAGTGCATGCAGAACACGTCCTGGTGGTGTTCTGTTTTACTGCGCATAGTTGGAGTGCAGCTCTTGGAAATCTGCATACTGAAAATAACATATTAGAGCCTTGTGCACTTTAACAAGATCTCATTCGGTAAAATATAAAGAGATTGTTTGCCATTTCAAAACACCCCACAAACAGAATCACAGAACTGTAGGGATTGGAAGGGACCTCCAGAGATCATGGAGTCCAACCCCCTGCAAAGCAGCTCCCAGCCCAGGTCGCACAGGTAGGCGTCCAGGAGGGTCTTGAACATCTCCAGAGAAGGAGACCCCACCACCTCTCTGTGCAGCTCCAGTGCTCCATCACTGCACTGTGATGAAGTTCCCACACATATTTGTGCAGAACTTCCTATGCTTCAGTTTGTGGCCATTTCCCCTCGTCCTATCAGCACACACTGCTGAGAAGAGTCCGGCCTCGTCCCTTTGCCTCCTGCTCGTCAGATATTAATAGATGTGGATCAGATCCCCTCTGAGTCTTCTTTTCTCAAGGCTGAACAGCCCCAGGTCTCTCAGCCTTTCCTCATAAGGGAGGTGTTCCACATCCTTTATTATCTTTGTAGCCCTCCTCTGGAATCTTTCCAGGAGATCCCTGTTTGTTTTGTACCGGGGAGCCCAGAACTGGACACAGTACTCCAGGTAACCTGGAATGTGAAGGCCACATTCATTCAAATCAGAACATTTGGTGTTGCTGCATCTTTGAAGCAGGAGGTCCCAGCCCTGCCCCACCACCACCAAACATGTGATGCCATTTGTGCCTGTGTGCTGAGTGGGGCTCAGGGGAACGGGGCACCGCAGGGCAGGATGGGCAGTTCTGAAGGGGAACAGCACTGACTGGCAGAGAAACAAAAAGGGAACGATTGTGTCACCAGGTTTGAATTGACCAAAACACTGGACTTAGGAAATGATCCATCAGAGTTCTTGTTTTCTAAGGAATACTTAAGCAGAAGTTACATCGCCGCTTTAGATTCACTGCAATGCGATGAGGCCGTTGTCACATTAAAAAAATGACCTGTTTTTCTGTTGAATTCCGCGTTTCCTTCTGCTTGAGTAAAAGTGTCTCATGTGAATGCAATGTTCTGCACTGTGCTCATCATTTCTTATGGGAATGTTGAAGTGTGAACCATCTGTATCCTTTTATTACTTTACTGAGGTCAAATAAACTGCTGTGACTTTTCTAAGTGTTTATAAGCTGCATTTGATCTTCTAGCAAGTTTTGTGCTTTGTGAGCACCTTCAGCATTCATTGAGGAACTCAGTATAACTGCGTCCCTTTACCAACAGCGTTTGCTGTACTGGGAGGCTGGTGGTTCTACCAGTGTTGGTGTCTTTAATCCCATTAAGGCCCAGGTGCTCCCCCAGCTTCATCGTTCTGCAGCCCTACCCACAGGGAAAAGCAANAGCAGAGGGGGAGGATCACCTCCCTTGACCTGCTGGCCACGATCTTAATGCAGATCTGTCACTAAAAAGAAGCATGCTGCACATCTCTAGAATTAAACTTTTTATTTTTCCCATAGAAAGCTCTAAGAACTAATATCAAGTGTCGATTAATGAAAAGTAGAGCGCAACTTTAAAATGTTCAAGAAAGACTGTACAAGTATATACATTACAGGTGTGGCAAAAGTTTGCAGTGTTTCACGCGGAACAGTCCACAGGTGAGAGCTGTCACACTCAGTGCTCGCGTGTAGCTGTCAGCTTCTGCACCTTTTCCTAAGCTGCATGTTTTAACGGCACGAAATAAAGAAGCAGCCAGTTTTTTGCATCTCCGTTTTTATTTCACTCATATACTGGAATGCTACGTATGAATCTCCAAAGAAACCATACAGTGCCGACGCAGTCCCCGTTCGTACGTTCTGCAGCGGATCTGTTCGGGTTGTCAGCTGCGTGGGAAAGGCCACGAGGTTTGTGAGTGCTCTGCTGAAATGGTCGAGTTTTATGCAAGTGCTTTTTCAGATTCAATCTTTCCCTATCCGTACCCCAAGGCCGATTGCTTAGGAGTCATGTAACGCATATCACTAAGTTCAAGTGGAAGCTTAATGTTAAAAACAAACAAATAGAAGTCCAACAGCCAGGAATACAAACGCTCATGGCCTCATAAAAAGGTTAAAAAGAAGGGATCTGACATGTTTCCAAATCAATAAATAGTGAAAGTGAATTTAAAAAAAAACAACTTTGTGTGACCTCTGGACTCTTGGGTATCAAAAATCACTTCCAAGGAGAACTGAAGACCCTGAGACACGTGCGCACATGAGTCTTCCAGCAAAAATGCCATTACCAAGCCCTCATTTTCCAGTTTTCCTCCCAAAAGAGACCTTCAGTAGGCACGATCTTAACTTTTTAGTACATCAGCAGCAAATAGTGACAGCCACCATTTTTCAGTACAACTGAACACACACTTTGCAGCGTGTGCTTCATGCTGTATGTGTCACATCCACAACAGAACCGCTGTGCTCACGACGCTCGGGTGCAGCACACGGCCAGCTGTGTCGGGCCGTCGCTAAGCAGCCCTCGTGAGGCTGCCCAAATGCCATCTCAGACTACATGCAAATACATGTACATTCTAAGGGGGTTCCAACACAGGCTGGGAAACAACCACACGTGTAACATTTTTGGCCAACGAAACAGAAGTGCTGAGTAACACATGTAAAAAGAGATTCTCCTCCCACCTTGCCGGCACGCCTTCTTATGGCTCAAGCTGTACTGGAACCATTTAACCATATAGATAGCTTTCTGTCAAGGATATTGCGTACTAAAATCTTCACATCAAAGGTCAGAGGATCGAGATGCTTACATGAAACATGAGAACAAAAAGGTTTAAGCAATGAGAGGTTATGATAACTAGTACTATGCACAACAATCTTTCTCAGTAACCACTAGAATTTCTGAGCAGTTCTCATCTTACTGTTTAGAAAAACTCAGTAAGCCACTAAATCTGAAGTGCTATGACTCTGGAAAACAGCGGCTGCTCCCCACGTCTCCTGTTTCTTGCTCCTGTTGGATTTCTCTTAATTATCTGTTCAAGAATATAAGGAGAAAAAAAAAAGGAGCAAAAGAAGCAGACTAAAAGTGAAAAAAGATGACAAGGAGGCAACTGTAGAGATGATATGTGATACAGTGGAGCATGATGGATGGTGGGCATCTTCTGAACACTGATTACATCATTACCACAAGATTACACCCCCCTGAAACAGGAAAATCGAAAAGTCCACCTCAAGTTGTAGCCAAAGAGACCCAGAGATCCTCAGCAGACTCAGCACTGATGCAGCTCTGAGGATTTCTCCATTGTAAGAAGTAAATTTTGAAGGCTTTGGGTATCGTGCAGATTACTTTTTTTTTTTTATACCACACTGAAACCTTTCTTAATGGAAACAAAAGTCTCTAAGTGTTATAGGTTCCTCCACTACTGACCACTGACTTCTTCCCTGATAGAAAACATGAAACAGAATGGCCCAGACACTGGCTATCCCACTTACCATACTGGCTAGCACAAATGAAAGTGTTCAAGTTAGCCCAAACTGATTATCTCTTGTCGGCAAGAACTCCTCCGTGAAGACAGATGATTTGTATTGCTTATAAAAGCACAACTAAGATGCTAGTTGAAAAATGCACTGCTCCAAACTACTGCATCACTCATTTTGGACCCTTGTGGTAACGCATTACTCAGAAAAATATGACAAGGCCTGGGATTCTTGTCAATGGTTTGATACTGAAAACACCACCATGAAAAATCTTATTGTTTTCTTCATGAATGATGAAGCACAATTCAGCATTAAAGTGCTAACACAGAGGAAAGGGTTCATCTAAGGATGGGTATAGGAAATACCTTGAATTTCTTTAGAAATTAGATTTCTAGCTTTTTAGGAGAAAACTGTGCCTTTTTCAAGCCACAAATCTCCACGTTCTAATCAAAATGAACATCCCTGCAAACACTGCCAGCCCCTTAGAAATGTCTTAATCTGTATTCAAGTAAACCTTCTGATAAATCACTTGCACAAATTCCTTGCAGCTACTAACGATCCATCCAAGTACTACCATTTGATGACTTCCTCCAACAAGTTAACAAGTTTTTACTCTGAACAATTTGTTTTACAATTATTTTAACAGTTCATTTAGAAAAGCTGCGGTATGTACTCACTGAAGCCTTTTCCCAGCACGTAATGCATTTCAGTAAGATTCTGGTATTACAAACTCAAATTCAGTACTGCCCTCTGATTGATTTTGCTTAAAAATTGCATCATTTCCCTGTGGAACGAAAATATCATCCCAGCTCATCTGTTTGGCTGGAGAACTAGACGTTGTTCCTTCAGTGCCATCCTTTCCCGCGTCAACGCGATAAACGATTCTGTTCTCGTTTATTACTGGTAAGCTGCTTGAGCGATCAGAAATGTACGCGTACTGTCTGATCTGCAAAGACCTGCAGGGATGCAGGCGATAAAGCTTGGTGTCTCCCGAAGGGTCTTGGCTATGAACCGATCTGATGTGCGAGGCCATGATCTGGTAGTTGATGAAAGACTTGCCGCACGTCAAGCACTGGTACCTCCGCTCACCAGTGTGGTGAATCTCATGCTTCGTACGGTACTCTGCAAGAGGGAAAACTTTGTCACAGTATCGACACGGATACTTCTTCTCCCAGGAATGCACATTAAAATGTCTCCGTAAACTCGTCAGACACACGTACGATCTCTTACATACAATACAAATGTAGTAGACCCTTCCGTCTACTATCAGCTCGTAATGGTCATCGTGCTTGACTTTCATGCGCTTCCTGCTTGAGGAATCACCATCAGACGTTTTGGGGGTTTCATCAGGCTTGGCTTCTCCTTCCTCAGGATCGTCCTTAATTGGAATGACTATGTCATAAGTGTCCTCACCAATATTTGCATAAACTTTACAGCCCGTGGATAAGCCTTCTATTTCAGTCGCTGTATCTAACGTTATGATTTTCTGCCCTTCTGCCGCATGTTTCGATGCTACACCTGGACCAAATTCCTTGTTGTTTCCAGTAAGGACGTCTGAGATTTTTATCTTAAATTCTCCAGGTTTAGAAGATTGCTCTTGCGGAAATGTAACTACCTGTTTCTTCTGTACTCCCGATCCCTCAGAGGGTGCTGCTTTGGGTACAGACGGCTGCTGAACTGAAGAGCTATTGCCAACTGAACTAGGGCTAGAGGAGCTAACGACATTGCCATCCTCAGCCACCTCTTCTACATCATCAACAGTGGCTGTTTCCATTTCAGCTGAGGGACCTTTATCAGATGGCTTCTGGTTCTCCTCAACCAAATTAATTGTAGGGGGCACATGTGTTTGATGCGAGGAGCTGTTGCTGGGTGGGGGGTTAACTGGGGGACGATTCAGCAAAATAAGCTCAGTTGTCGAATGCTGGGGTGTCATGGGGACAAGTGATTCAGCACTTGACAGTGTTTGGTTTGGATTCAGCTGATGAGCAGAGCAAGTAAGTTTTTGAGTTGACGTGGTGCTAGTGAACAGCGGGGAACCACCACTGCCACACGATTTTTGGTCAGAAACTCCAGGTGCATTTGGGCAAGGCTGGTTCTGGATTGCAGCACTTGTGTCTTTAGTACATTCTTTTGGGGGAACAATCTCAGAGCAAAAGATGACGTCATCATCATCATCTGAATCAGTCACTGTTATTTTTGGACTCTCATAGGCTATGCCATGCAGGGAGAAGGATTCGGTTATAACTGGCATCCAGCCTGCCACATCTCTACCCTCCTGCCTGAAGGCAGGTACTTGTGTTTCAGCATCCTTCTGAGTGGGGCCAGAAGCTGAAGTTTCTGAAGCACGGTCTTTGACCTCACCTGGCACGCTTCCTCCATTGGATGGAGCTATGGACAGATCAGCCAGGAATTTAACACCCAGCTGTTGCCCTGATTTAATCAATTCCTCAATTAAGTCGGCTCGAACAGAGATTATTTTGGAACTATACATATAATTAAGTATTTCTGCAAAAACCTCAGCTCTCACAAAGCTCAACTCAACCACTTGCCCAGCCACCGACAAAAGCTGATGGAAATAGGTGCTTGAGGCAGAAAGAATGTTTCTGTGAGCTCGAAACTTCCGGTCCTCCACGATAACAGTAACATCACAGAAAAGCCCATGGCCGCGTTGTTCATTCAAAGACTGAAGGAGCGAACTCGAATACTGCGTGTCCGTTGCAGAAATCAGTTTTTCCCCCTCCATTCCTGTAAAAAGAAAGTAACAGGGATCAAGTAAAACCACAGACTTACAGCTTTAATGGTCTGACAATATTCCCGCATTTACAGTTGACTCCGTTCTTTGAGAAAACAAATCCCAGCGTGAGGTATTATTCATAAGCTCATGTACCACAGCTCTACGCAGATGCAGTGTTTGTCCACACGAGGCACGTGCAGCCCTCTGTTTGCACCAGGTGGAAAACCTGATTCAACGCCAAATGAGGTAAATTTGGGAAGCAAGAATACGAGAGACTGGGCTTCCCCGAAAGGCTGAACACCGATAGGCATTTCATGGTGAATATATTCCATACACAGATGCAAGCAGCTCGGGAGCACCCAGGTCTCTACGGGCTGTACAACGCAAGCAGGGCAGGCAGCCGCTCGCAGTGCAGACAGCGCCGTCGGCCCTTCACCTTCCTGCCCCTCACAAGCGTTCATCTCTCCCCTCCGCACGCAGCTCGGGCTCGTTCCCATTGGGAGCGGGACCCGGCCCGGGCACCGCCTGACCTCGGCGCCCCACGGCCCACGGGCGGGCACGAGCGGGCGGTCGCGGGCCGACGGCTGTCCGAGCGCCCGAGCCCGGCCTTCCCCGACCCCCCGCGAAGTTCCCCACGAGCTCGGGGCCGGGCGGCTGCGGGCCGCGCTAACANCGAGCGGCTTCGGCGGCCTTCGGCCCGAGAGCAGCGCAGGGTGGGGAGCAGCCGCCTCCATCGAGGCCGGCGGCCTCCGCGCTCCCACTGCCCGCGCTGGGCCGTGCGTGACGAAGCTGTGCAGAACCGAGCGCTCCGAGGACCCTCGAGCTTTTGGCAGGAGCCGGAGGGTCGTGCTGCAGCCCGGCCTGCTGTGCTGTGTGCCTGGTGCCGTGGAGGAGCCGCACACACACGCACATCCCGGGACGCAGCGTGGCTCCCAGGCACATCCCACACCAGCCATGCAGTCTGCTGGCAACAGTGCTGGTGAATGCTCAAGGAGAACTGAGATCGTGCCACGTTTTATCGCGGCCTTCGGAGCCCTGCCCGGCCTTCAGAGTCCTTCTAGGGAGAAAATCCCCTGCAACATGCCCGCTCCCTGCCTTTGCACAGCCTGCAGCAGAACTGCCTCTTTGAAGAGAGGCCTCCAGTTGAAATGTTACAAAACCAGTTTCTGTTTATTTCTAGGCCTTTCTTGAGAGCTGAGCGAGGAAAAAGAATAACAGGAAAGAATAACCAGGGGGAAAGGCAGTATCTCCTTCCTCATGGAACTCTCCCTGTGATTTGTCTCCTTTGATGCAGGTACTCGGTCATTTTTATACAGGAAGTTATATCCAATGAAAATAACATCGTGTTTTTTTCTCCTCCAGAAATGTCTGATGGTTAAAATTAAACCATTCTTTATCCTCTCATCTATCAGATTTAAGGGGTTTCTTCTGATCACTGCCAGTCCCCTTTCTAAAAACGAGCAGGAGAATGTACAGATAAAGATGAGACAAGCACTGATTCAGAAGGAGCAATGCTCTGGAGTTCTCAAAAGCGAGCTTTGAACTGCTTGAGACAGGAACGGGTTAAAAAAAAACAAGAACTGAGCAAGAGGATGGGATGCACTGATAAGACTATCATGATGAAGCAAGCTGAAACTGCAAAGCTGCAAAAGGCCAACAACCAGATGAAACTGGATCAGCAACTCCAACTGCAGCGAGGAGAAAAGTGCACAGCAAGGAGGAACTATGGCCTTCACCTTCAGGACCCACATGTTGACAAGGACACTTCAGCATACAACCTAAGGTGGTGTTCAGGTATAGCAGGTAAGAATTACAAAGTAAAATGTTATTTTGATGCATGGAAATGATCCCAAAGGTCTGGAATGGGGACTAAATAAATAACAAGTACAAATGTTGAGAAGTGACGTGGATGCCTGTGTGAGGGGAGAACAAAAGGATCTGCAGTTCAGCGCCAACTTCTCAGATGAGCAATTTGAAGAGCACTCTTTTGTATAATGGAAGTTTGTGGGAACAAAGATTTGTTTTAAAGACTTGTTTTAAAGAGAGAGAGAGAAAGAAATGTTCTCTGTCATGAAAAATGCATTCTGCATTACAACAAATCACATTGGATGAATAGGCCAATGTACCTGCTTGGGCACTTCAATACAATCCACACAAACTAGCTAAGTCTACTTTCAGGAACAGAAATATTATTTCACTGTGGAATTTCAAATGCTTTTGCAGGAGTCTAAAATGCCCACTTCCATCGTTCATCCTTTGAGGGATTTTCAGAAAGCGTTTTACCTGACAATTCCATTACATAAAGGCTCACACAACTGCATTTAGAGCCCAGTGACACTGCTCACTGGCTGCAGCAGTAATTGCAGATGCTGTTGCATGCTGTGTATGCATTGTGTAACCTGTGTGTGAAAATGCTTCACTTTACAGTACTCCAGATATCCCAGAGTTCGCTTTGTCAGGGCAGGCACTGGGATGGAGGTGCCCACTGCCCATCTCCAGGAGCTGCCTCGGTGCAGGGCACCACGCTGAGCTGGGATCGCAGCCACGATGCCAAAGCCCTGGCTGGAGGCCAGGTGCACCTCTGGGTACAACGGGGACAGGTCCCGGCGCCGGAAATGTGGCTTGGCAGCTTCCAGCTCTGCCTGTTGGTGACGTAACCTTGCGTGTCATGCTGGGGGTGCGGGGCCCGGGCTCCTTCCCGGGAAATAGCACAGGTGAAGGGGGACGGGGCTGCGTTCCGGGTTCCTGCCGAGCCGGGAAGCCCAGACACGGAGCGCGGATTCACGCAGCTGGCAGAATGACAGCCACTGCGGGCTTCCACCCGTCTCATTCACGTGACCCTGCCGCGAGCAAACGGCGGCCGCGCAGCAGCCGCGCAAATCACAGCCGTCCCGCGCAAACCTCCGCCACCATCCGGCCTGGCCCCGAGCTGATGCGGTCACACACACCCGCGCTAACACGACAGCTGTTCTGACAGCCGGGAGAGCAGCGCGCCGGGCACCGGGGACCGCTCCCTGGCCAGAACCTCCGCTCTCTCCCTCCTCACGGGGGATCCGCACCGTTTCCCCCCGGCTCCGGGCTCGCGCGGCGCTGCCCGGCAGCCCGGGCCCTCGGCAGCAGCCGCCCGGCGCGTCTTACCTGGCCGCGGCTCTGC
>VXAB01002503.1:27539-156844 GCA_013399175.1 Odontophorus gujanensis | reverse complement strand
AAAAAAAAAAAAAAAGGGAGAAAAAAAGAGAGAGAGAGGAGAGGGTAAGAGGAGAACCTTTCTGGTCTCTGACCATTGCAGAATTTCCCATGCATTCTTATAAATCACAGAGAAAGGAAGAAAAAAACTACAACCAAAGAAAAATTCCCCATTATATCTCATGAATATCTTTCCTTTTTTCCTTTTTCAAAGTAGACTTAGAACGAACAAAGGGCTTAGAACTGTTTAATGATATTATGCCAGGGCAGTACTGTACTTGGGGTTCCATTTTGCCACCTCAAAGAGGATTTAATTCAACTGTCAAAGAATGCTTTTTAGTCTGTAGACAGAGTAAGAACAGGGAGAATTCTGTTTGTTCTTTAAAAATAGTCCAAAACATTCCGGTTTTTTTGAAAAATTCTCAAAGCTTAAATAGGAAATAAATTCAAAGTCAAATTCGCTGTTAAGTTAACCATGATGCTTGTCTCTTAATCCTCAGAGAACAGTATATCACTGTTCTACTGAGGCTAAAAATAAGCTTGATGTGAAAATAAGAGCTCATTCTATGGAAGGTTTTTGAATTTACCTGAAAGTCAAACAGGTCTTAAAGTTACGGAAGGCCACTTGTTATTCTAATTTAGGATTTATTTTTTTTTAACTGGTGCTGTTAACTTTCTAGCGTAGGCTGAAATTATCTACCTGGGCTGTGAAAGACAAAATATGAATTTAACTGACCTGAGAATGCTTGTTTCTTTTTTTTTTAAACAGTGAGGTCAATACCTAAAGTTAATATTAATATTATTATTAACTGGATTTTTTTTGTCTCTTAATTAATACAGATGCTGGCACAGACAGTAGGACTGTTCATCTTATAAGATGGTAATTTCTGTTTTTTTAAATCTGTTTCTACCATTATCAAGATAGGAAAGTTTTGTGTTTTAATCCATAAACACATTTTTTAATTGCACTGAATATTCTATGGCAAAATATATAGCGTGGGGGAAGGACTCATCAACATGCATATATTTACTACTCCCATAATCACAAAAGCAGAAATATTACTGAGATGACAACTGACCGTTAATAAATGAGACAACCTAAGTTTAAAAATACTATATTCCTTAAATATACAGATTTTCAGTGTGCCTCTAGGCTAAATGTACTTCCCTGGAGAGAAACCAAATCTGTTTCTCTCTGTTTCCCTGCTCTGGACAGGGAGGGGTCTGAATAAACTGTGGTGAGTCCCACTGAGGATAAAGGCAGTTGCTCACAGATTACTGTCTGTCTCCTATGCTGTTGGGAAAACCTCTTCTGGAGGAGACATGGCTACCAACATCAGCTATGGTGTGTAGTCTTTTCTTTGGGCACTGGCAATTATACCCTGCTGGCACGCAGCCTGGTGCCTGCTAAGAAACCACCAGTTAGAAAGAAATGTTTTTAGATCTTGTCTTTCTGTGCCTTCATCTGTGAGAGACCTGAAATTATGAACCTGAATTGTCAACATATGTTGTCATTTAAGTGGAAAATGGCTTTCGTTTCACTTCTTCCCCTTTACTCCCCTGCATTTTGGCTTATGTCTGCGAAATTGCTTTTTATTTATTTATTTATTTATTTTTTATAGTAAAGGTAACAGAAAGAAGGAATGACATCCAAAGGGACCTGAACAACCCTGAAAAGTAGGCCCATGAGAAATTAATGACAATACACAAGTGAAAGATATTGCACCCAGGTCATCACAATCCCAGATATGTGTACAGGCTGGGGGAAGAACTCACTGAGGAAGGCACTGATGAGGACTTGAGGGTTCTGGAAACTGGAAGGAAATAATCTTTAAGGTCCTTCCAACCAAAGCTGTTCTACATTTCCTTCAATTTTTGGAAATGTACTTTACAAAACGATGTCATGAAGGCCAAGAACTTTTGCTTTATTTTTTATCTCCATCTTAGAAATGGTCTAGGGAGAATTTCTTTTATGATCCTGCTAAGCATCATTATTGCTATAGATATATGGCCAGTATACATTTGATTTTGTAAAGAAGACAAGATTTTTAGTCTGTGCTTTCCATCACTCTGTGTGTCAAAATTCACAATAGAGACATTTCAAGGAAAATAAATATTTGGGGTGGATTTCAGCTTCTATTTTATATAGAAAAATATTTTACTGTGGTAGTATATCATTAAAGATCTTGGACAGTAAGTTTATCTTACAGCACTTCACCATAAATGATGAAAAAAAACTATGAAAATGGTTATTGGAATATATATACTTTTATCTGTAAACTTGAAAATGAAACCTGTGGACTTGAGGTTAGTGAAATACAAAGAGGACTTTTCTCTGATATTATGCATGTTTTTAATGTTACTATTGGTGATGACACCATAAACTTCATTCAGTTTGTTTTCAGTTAAGACAAAGGCTAAGCAATTATTAACTTGACACATTATGACTACTACTGAATAAAGAATCGTAGTAAACCTTGTTATATCACTAGCTTTGCCTGTCTGAGGAGACATAAAATGCTTTCAGTATTACTTATGTCTCTATATTTTTTGGAATGTATTTCAGTTGAGAAGTTGTCAAGAGAATACAGACTTTCTCCTGCATAAGAACCAGAAGCAGGCATCGAGACCATCACTGGTGACTAGGTGACCATGTGGTAAGCAGCAACCCATTTCTATCTTGGACTCAGTCAAATGAGCCTGCTAAACTACATCCTTCACCGCTGCAAATGCAATCCAGTTCCCTTGATACTGAAGGGAGTCATACCTCTTGGGGACCTGACATCAGAATTATATGAAATGCTCCAAGACATAAAAATAGGATGCGACCCAGCTTTTTTATTTATTTATTTTAATAATATGAGGATAACACTAATTAAAAAAAAAATCACTGTGAAATATTGGACTTGGACACCTTAACATGGTTTTTGTTTTTATGTGCCCATTTTGAAAATGACCTCCACTGGGGTATAAGCAGAGAGAGAGGGAGAGAGAGTTGTACATTATTTCAAGTCTAGCTGTAATCTTAAATTGAAATAATACTGGGATTTTTTTTGTAATTATATTCCAAGTTAATATATTGTTCTATGAGGTTTATACTGGTGTAGCTGTGAAATCTAGGCCTCAGTCTACTAACAGTGACGTAAACGAGAACAGCTCCTCTCATCAACACCTAATAAAAGCCTGATTCTGTATCTCATTGTTGACTTTGTTGAGGTTTCTTTCCCCCTCCCAAAAGACAAAATTCTTGTTTGTTTGGAAGGTTTTCTTTAACCTCTTGCCTGAGTGATACATTTCTGTTTATCAGCCACCTGCATCCCCTCAATGAGTTCTGAGGCAAAAATCAAGGAATACGAAAGTCCAATTTTAAATTCAATCAGTTCCCAAGTTGTTTGATGCAATGGTTTCCATTTCAACAGCTGCCTCTGTCTACTTCACCCACACGAAGGAACCAACTTCCTCTGGGAATCTGAAAATGTACATTTGGCTGCTAAAATTCAATTTAAGCCTGGCCAGGTACTAGTTTATTGGCACTGGTCCCAGGTCTTACAATTGACTTTTAACCCCCTCAGAGCTTTTCTTGTGTGCCTAATAGAGCTGTGCACTGTGTGACACCTTCAATGAAGTCCAGATGCTGCTTTTTGTTGCTCTTTGCAGATAGAGCTTCTGTTTTGAGCTTTTCACTTGAGTGGCATTTGTAGTGAGTATTCACATTAGTTTTACTCACAAAACAAAACAAAACAACGAAAACAAAAACAACAACAACAAGATACAGTTTAGACAACTACCAACTGCTTTCTGAAAGTTACACTGGAGATTTCAGCTCACTTTTCTTCTTGTATCTACGTGCTTCATGATTCCTAACTTTCGCATTTTCTGAGTTTAAAAATCCCTTATTTACAAATGATTTATAGTATTTCCACTAACTCTGATAATTGCTCACATAGCTAACAAGTCAGAACGATTCATGGGAATGAACTGTTAAGCAGTTTGTCCCTCAGCAGAGGAAAAAAGTGCAGGATTTTATTTAATTTCCTGTTCTAACTGGTAATGACTTCTGATATTTGTGGACACGTGAAGTATTGAAAAAAATGTATCTGTCACAAAGTCCTTCCTCATGTTAGGGCTCAGCTTGGATCTTTTCATAGCATTCAGCAAAAGAAACAGCAAGTCAAATAATTTGAGTTTCCTTCAAAAACACAAACCATAAACACCACAATGCAATCAGAATTTTTTATTTTTATTCCTTCCTGAGCAAAGTAACCATACAATTGTAGCTCTAGGTACTACAAAGCAAGCAGTCATCAGCTAAAAGCATATGTTAACTTGACTGGTAGCCAAAGGGGATGGTCTGGGCATGAGATGTGACAGTAGCCTTCTGGATTAAAGGGAAAAAAATCGACGTACTGAAAATCTTTAATGTTAACACTTGGCGTTTGGCTCACAGTAGGCTGTCAGCTAGCCACAGGTAACAGAAGCAATTTAAGCACACAAGGGTATTTAAGCTGCCGAAACCTACCTTTGTGTAGAGAGCCCGCACCCATTTGCAAGAAGGGAGCAGAGCAGAGCAACAAGCGGAGGTGACTACCTACTGTTATGCATCAGAACCCTTCCCTGCTTTCATTGTCTACCCACAGATTAGGAACTGGAACTCTTAAAGGGCTTCTGTCTTGGATGATGCCTGAGGAACAAAGCCCTAGGTCAGCTGTTTTCAAGAAAACAGTGGGCACGTGTGCAATGCAGGATATGACTAACAAAAACAAAAGGTGTTTTTTTTTGTTGTTGTTTGTTTTTTGTTTTTTGTTTGTTTTTTTTTTACTGTGAAATTGAGGCCAAACACAGAGGCCTCGATTTTAGGACCAAGTGTAGATGAGTCAGTTGTGCACAAAGACCCGGACCTTGTACCCTGGTTCACGTTAGTGGTGGTTTTCTCTGAAGTGCCAACAGAACTTGATCTCACTGCTTTAACATAGCAAAACTTCATAAATTCTGGCTAGCGCTAAAGAAAAAATGCATGTATTTTCAGAGTAGCTTAGTACAACTAGTGTCAGCTGGAGCGAGCTATATCTAATCCTTCGGCTATCTCTAACTCATTTTAAATGGGGTTGAGAGAATTCAGGAGAGTGTTAGAGTGAGTTTGAACTTGTGGCACCTATTTGGACCAAACATGCACATTTCCTGAAGTGTAAAGAGCTTTCCTGACAGAAGTAAATGGGAGCAGAAGTAGTGGCTTCTTTGATTTTAATTAGGGTACTTACAAAGGAATGGAGATCAATTAGTTACACCATTAACCTATAGAGAAGTGAGGGATGCGCTCTCTTGTCAGAGGAGCTGTGGTGCAGCTGAATCAAAACTCGAGGTTCTAGTAGGGCCGTCTATTAACTTGGGGGGGGGGGAGGAAGAAAGAAAGGATAGATAGGACTTAAGGAGCATTAACTTTGTTTAAACAGCCACATAGCCCTAGCATTTCTTGAGGTTACTTTCACGTTACTCAGAACTCAACAAACTTCTTTGTGCACTGCTGCTCCACAATGTTTGCATTCACACATCCTGTGATACAAGAGATTAATTATACAGGTATAACTTCAGAAATATTTTTCTTCTGTGTTGGTATTTTCTGTGTGATCATCATTGGCTAACAAGCTTCATTTCAGGAAGTGCAATAGTCACCCGGGGTTGTGACTGGTATTTTAAATGTGAGGAATTGTCTATAAAGACCAGATAAATAATTCCTGAGAACGACTCCTTTTGTATTTTCATCCAAGTAAGTATTGAAGTAAGCCTTATAGATTATTTTCTTCAGGCATTTGTCAATATTTTACTCTATGCAACAGAGTCAATACTGGTCCAGTAATTTCTGCAGACGTGTGTCAGTTTTCCCAGATTAAACCATATATAGAAGTGATAAAGGGTATACTGAATACACTGATGTAAATAAACATGAATGTATGCATACAAATGCATATAAATTCTCCTTTCAGTAATGTAAGTTAGGTAAATTGTTAATTGTTGTGCTGATAGGAGTATAAGGAAGCATCCTTGTCTGTTTTTCATGGCTAATCCTAGACTTCAGGAGGCAGACAAAATAAAGTTGCAACTGCTTAATGGAAAGGATTGTGTGAAAAGGAAAGTAAAAGCTTTGAAACTACGTGGTCCTCATCAAATAGTAAAATGGGCTATGAGATAGGAGTTACTTAGTAATTTTAGTGATAGGGTTGTCTTATTGGTATAACAAAGGCAGACTTTCCCTGATTGAGGAATGTTGTTCAGAGGTATAGAAAGAGATATGTATTCTGGATAGAAATTCACTGTTGTCATGAGCTCAAATGTTGTATGCTTTATAGGATGGATGAAAAGGTGAGAAGGTGGAACATGGGACTTTCCAAAGTAAAGTATCTCCTTGGACGTAGTTGAGTGGGCAGTATTGGTGATAGGTTGATGGTAGGACTAGATGATCTTAGAGATCTTTCTAACCTTAATGATTGTGTGATTCTACCATCTCCAAGGCATACTAGGAGGGACATATCTGCTGGACCTGGGCTCTATGTTTTATAACCAAAAACTTCTGTGAAACTATACTGTTTTGCATAGTCAGTATATGTATTTATTTTCAAAAGAGGAAATGGATGTATATGGTACAACATTATGTTATGCAGAGACTATCTATCTTTGACAATTTTCTGCTCAGAAAACAATTACAAAGTACTTTAGTTCCAATGATTTCTGGTAGAGTTTATAATTTTATTGCTCACAAGTTAACTCAGGCACTGTACAGTATGATACATTGAAATTTATTTAGAAAAGTAGTTCCAGTTTCCCTGTGATTATCATTGTCTTCAAAAGCAAAGACTTCAAATTGTTTTAGAACATCAGCTATAAATATTGTACTACTGAACTCAACTTGCTGTGATTAAAGAAATTATTATCACTGTGTAGAATAGTCATCTCCTTTAAATCTTGAGTTTCACCAAAAATAATGAGAATCCCTTGATCTTTCTGCCCAGTGATGCAGCCTGCGGGAATAAACAGAGCTCACTTTCTATATTGAGAATGGGGAACATTTCAGACTAAAATGAATCTAGGTTTCGTAGTCAGACAGCATTTAAAATTTGGACATTGCTAATTGCAAAACCACCTGCATATTCCCTAAAAATCTTCTGGTCTCAACCTTACTTCTTGAAACGTTATGTCTGACAGTTTGCTTGAATTGCCTGCAGAGTGACAAAACAAATATAAAGTGCAAGAAAATACAAAACACAGGCTACCACAAGCAATGTCTTTCGTATCACCTGAAGATTTTTTAATAGTGAGGAACATTACTTGAAATAACATCTTTTGCTGCGCTGTATTTCCAGAGAGAAAGTTCATTTTTACTGAGAATAAACTTATTTATCTCAATAAATAAGTTTATCTTTTAATAAGTTTTTTAACTTATTAAACTTATTTATTAATCCAACAAAGTAAGTTGGATTGCAGTTTTTCTTTGCTTAACACTTCTGAAGGATATCCTGTCTCAGTGAATCCTGTGTGAGCTCACCAACCAATAGGTGCCCTTTCAGATTAACTGCATGAATAGGCAAGGAAACTATTCTGTAGAGATCCACTTCATTATAACTGTTTTAAATATTCTTTTGTAAATAACCTTATGGGCCGCAGAGGAAGGAAGAAAAGCATGCTCAATTACCTTCCAGAATTCATTTTTACTAAATGCCAAGTTGAAGGAAATGATGGTCAAGAACAGAGAAGCGCTTTTATTATGATCCAGTCTCAGTAGAATTTAATATTATTTTTAGCAGGTTAAGCATTTATGCTTGCATTCTTGAGTACTTAAATTTCTGTGCAGTGCATCTTCTTTACATATATTGTCTTCTCTTCCTAAAAGTGACACAAAACACACCTTGGAGTTTTGGACTTCTGCATAGTTTTCCTTTTTTTTCCTCATACCTTCTGTTCTGACAGTTCTGAAGCAAAGTGATTCACAAAGTTTTCTTATCCAATTCTCAGCTATCCACAGAAATAACACATTTTACTCTTCTCCATCATTCTTTGCTTGGTCCCATTGAAGCTGCTGTCATTGCAACATTTTACTTTCTTCTGTCAAGGCAGGCATGAAACTTCCAGTGGAGCGAATGTGAACACTGAGGCAGCTGCATGGGTCAGTAGGCAGATGGAAGGGAGGAGGGTTTGGGAAAGCTTAACAGTTTGCATCTTTCTCTAAAAGACAGCAAACCGCAGGGCAGGGATCTGCAATCTGATGATTCAACAGCGCAATGTCCTTTAGTTGTTTGACTGGATTTACAAGTTCTGTTCAACTGACAGATATTTTGGTTAATACCCTTCCCTGGTTGTTATTTTTTTTTTTTAATTAAGCTACTCCTGTTGTATAACAAAGACAGCAGATACCTCTTATAGATAGGAAACACACACTGATTTTTTTTCTTCTGCAAATATCCTAATGTATACAAAATATTGACATAACAAAATACAGTTTTGTGAGAGTGCCAGTAAGCAATCCAAGAATTAAATCAGAGGATTTAGCTTTGTTTTGTGGGTAACTTGCTATTCCAAACTTACAGCACGCAGCCCAGTATCTCCTTTTTTCCCCTCATGTCTTTTTCACAAGTAGTCATTCTCCTGGCTAAAATCAAATCATTAACTTTTAAAGAAGCCAAATGTAATAAAGCCATAGGTAAATAAGCGGAGTATGGAAATAATAATTTGAATTAAGTGCAAGTTTAGTGATTAAATATTTCTGAGCATCTTTGATAACTTGGTTTTAAACAAACTTCTGAATGCTATGTAAGAATTAACAGGTGACTGTTTTAAATGCATAGAATTAATGGTGCTGGAGCAGAAATGGACAGTCGTTTGTAACGTTAATTACTATAATCAAGGGAAAGAAAAATCTCTTGCTGGGATCAGAAGTTGGAGTTACTGCTCTCTGAATTATCCTTCTGAACTCTGTGTAGAACTCACTCTGTTTCCTAAGCCCAAGGTCTCCACTTGAAGCTTTTGTGGATGCACTAGCAGTAGTGTGTGTTGCCAGAAGTGTCAAAGGCTGAAGCACTAAAAGGCCAGGGGATTAATTTATTTTTTCCATCCTTTTTTCAGTGCTTTTCTAAGGTATCCAAAGCTATCTGAGGAAATATGATTATGAATATCTGAAGCTTCAAAACATTCAATAACAGGAAGTGGGTAAGACAAACCACATATGGATAAGGCAAAGTCCAGACTGACCGTCAGGATGAAAATAAAACAGCAATTTGGGGAATAATGACTGCTCTATCTTAAGAGACAGTTACTGGAAGATTTTGCCAGGGATTTAAATTCATCTATTACTGTGTCCCTCCTTAGAGTGCATTGGTTTTCATGACTGTTTCATTACTAACCCCAAAGATTCCTTTGGGGTGAAATTAACCCAGAATGCATGCTGCTGAAATATGCCAGTTTGCTCCAAGCAGTTATGGGCACAAGGCTTCAAACTAGAGCTAGTCTGAATTAACTCTTCCAAGTGTGTTTTGAATGTATTTCAGGCCCTCAACATGAACTTTCTTTGCTCAACAGACCCATTTGAATTTGGCAAGACATTGATATTGAGCACTACACTATATTTCAGCTACAGAGGAAGGACAGAATGATTGAATCCTTCTCATGTCTAATTTCTGCAATTATATGAAGCATTCTCTGAACTCATGTAGGGCTTAAATCAAAAGAGATGCTTAAGGGATGCACGCTTTTGACAGAAGTTACTCAGGCTAAAGACATTATCCAGAGAGAGAGTTTGATTGCCAAAACTTTCTAAGTATCCTTGTTTCCTCTCTACTACTGAATTTGAAGAGTCCTTCAGATGTTAACCACAATGCTGATAATATGCACTAGATATGCACAGTGTAAGACTGCTTTTAGTACAGTTTTCTGGCTTGTAAAATCCTAAATTCTAAGCAGTACAACCATGCACAACAGAAGTATCTAATAATTAATGCCTGAAATCCCCCAGATCATGCTGATGCCTCAAAGTAGCTGTATATGTGCCCAGCCCAGTCTCCAGTGTGCAAGGGGAAAAGTGTGGAAGCAGAATAGCTGGTACAGGGTGCCGCTGGGATTGTGCTGTCTCAAGATGTTCAAAAATCATAGAATAGAAGCAAAGAATCTTTAGAGTTGGAAGGGACTATTAAAGGTCATCTAGTCCAACTCCCCTACAATGAACAGGGTCATCCACATCTAGATCAGGTTGCCCAGGGCCTGGTCTTGAAAGTCCACAGGGTTGGGACGTCAACTACATCTCTGGGCAGACTGTTCCAGTGCCTCACCATCCTCACTGTGAAAGACTTTTTCTTTATATCTAACCTAAATCTCTCCTCTTTAAGCTTGGAACCATTTCCCCTTGTTCTGTCACAACAGACCCTGCTAAAGAGTTTGTGCCTTTCTTTTCTGTAGCTCCCCTCTAGATTCTAAAAGGCTGCTATTAGGTCACCTCAGAGTCTTCTCCAAGATGAACAGCCCCAGATCTTTCTTTGTGGTTGAACAATAGCTTCTGATCACCTTTAACTTTCATAAACAGACTCAGGTTTTCATATACGTGTACGTGTGCCTGTACAGCAGTAGAAAGATATTCCACTGGTTAGTAAATGTGCTAATAAGCCAGGGTTGCTCTGTACAAAGACAGATATATTTTGCTATTCACAGGAAACCACAGGCAGCAGTATGAGTGAACAAAGCTGAAGTGTAGATGTAAAAAGTAAAAATGTGTGTGTTCATGTATGTGTCTAAATTTCGATTGCAGGAGGATGCTGTTGACATCTGGTAGTCATTTAGATTGCTGGACCAGAAGACCATTAGCAGGCCTAGTAAACATGAGTGCTGAAGCATGGTGCACAAGCTGATGCACTTAACACCAAAAAAAAAAAACCCTTTGCATTTTTGTATGTTCTTTACCAGTCATAAAAGAGCCTGAATGATGTCTCAGCAGCTGCTGCTCTGCAGCACAGGCACACAACATCCAACAAAGGTTTTAGTATTGACAAAATGACTTAATGATAGCAGTATTTGTTACCTGTGTCCAAAAAACATGCACATCTATAATTCCTGTATATCCATATTTATCTGTCCACATCTATAATCCATTCATCCATTATCTTTTTTGAATAATAACATACTGAACTTCCATCTGTGAATGCATGATACAAATGATTTAAAGCTGTAAAAATTCATTGTACTTCTTGAGGATCTGTTTGATCAAATGACAGATTAAAATTGAAATCAAAACCTAATTACAAGGCATTCATTTTGTGTTAAATACATACTATAAGAGGCCGATATATCACTTAAAAAATAAGCCAAGGGCTTTAGCTGAGTCTTTCTGCTGTATAACGATTTCTCTGTAAGTTCTTGAAGAGTTGGTCACATAAAAACCTCCAAGCTATGCAACTGTATTCCTCCTTCATACAGAAGCTCTAAGCATAATATATTCAAGCAATATATGCTTTGAAGTGCTCTGAGCAGCGTTACTGTTAAGGTGTAGGAACTAAACACCTTGACCAGTCATTTCTGTTTTCTGTAGCAGCACTTGGAAAAAAAAAAGAAAGAAGAAGCAAAGCAAAATAGATCTAATAAAACTAATTTTGCACTATAAGTGTCTGTTAAATATATATTCCATTATATACTAATATGTTTGTGAGTGTGCTTGTCATATCCATTACACAGAAATGTGAACTGAGGAATAAAGTGTGGAAATAGTTTGGTAGTGGTTATAAAATGCAGTTCGCTGATTTGAATAAGAAAACAGCAAGGTTTTCTGTTTTCACAATTGCGATTTAGTTATTATCGCAAAATAAAATAAATAAATATAAATACATTATCCTAGTTGCCACATTTTAAAGAATACAGTACAAGCTATTTAGGTACATTCAGTATGTAATTGTTGGGATCATTAATAACATGAGATAGGTGTTCAGTTTTCCATCAGAAAAGATAGGTGTAGGGAATGCTGACCATGTGTATAAAGCAATTTATTTATATGGTTAATAATTCATATATTGTTAATTATTTTGAACCATTTTGTGCATGTTACAGTAATCTGTAAGTAAGCCATTGGTACAAAGAAAGAGGGAATTTCAAACTGTGTATGTTTAAAAAAAGATTTCCATCTCAGAGTCTTCATCTGCATATGTTTGTGCTCAGTTTCATCACAGACCAGTTTTTGGATGTGGTCTTGCTCAGAGCCTCTTTAATGAAGTGGCATTAAACTCTTCTTCCTAGGGCAGGAGACTAAAGAAGGTATTGCTCGCAATGGCGCACACACACACACACACACACACACACACACACACACACTCACACAAAAGGATAGAAACAGAAAACTATAAATTTGATTCTGGTTTATGGATTGTTTTAGTCTGTTAGAGGAGTGGCCTAGGTGTCAACCTAACTAATGCAGTAGGCTTTATATTAAGTGCTGTTAGAGATAAGGATGTGTATTTTAGGTTTGACAAAGTTAGTGATATTTTGTGTGCTCTGCAAATGATGCCTGCTGGTTGCTAATTATGGATTGCCTTGTAATACCTGTAATACATGATTTGTATTTATTTAGTGGATTCTCAGTTTATACAATATGTGTTGTCCTTATCTTTACCATTGATAAAAGAAATGTTCTTCTGCTTACTGGAACTTTTGCTTGGTGACTTCTAACAATATTGGGAGAGGAGGACTGGTAACCATGTCAAAGTGTCTGAATAGATCTGAATGTCAGTGCAGATTTTTTTCTGCAAAAAACATTCTCTTTCATGTCGGTCAAAAAGAATGATGGAGTGCTAAAGTAGCATGTTTGTGTATGGATGCATATGTGATTGTGACCACAGGGTCTGGAAGAATATGTATGGAATTTATGTGCTTCCCCGTGATGATGCCAGAAACGAACTTGTTATTCAGCTCCAGTTAAAGTTGACAAGAACATTTGCATTCAGTAGAGAGGTCAGAAAAACCATCTTCTACTCTATTGGGAACATCTATTTAGCGAGAGAACCAGACGTTCTTGCCAGTGAAGGCAAACAGAAGCTTATTTTAGTACCAACAATCCAGTGAAGTCAACTCCAAGCTGCAGATCTAAGAGGAATGAGATGTCCTCTCAGGGTGCAGAATTAAGGTATTTGGGAATACCCAAATACTGCAGTTGTCCAGACATTTACTGTGTCTCTTCACCATCAGCACCATTCATCTGCATTATTGATTAGAGGAGGGAAAGAAAAAATATTTAAAATCTTTAAAATATTTTTGTTGGTATAATTGTTGGTTGGTGTATTAACTATTAATTTAAGGATTCAAAAATGTAAATATTGTTCATATATCATAAGAAATCATAAGAAATTTAAGTTCCCTAGGACTGCTGCACAAGGTAGTTTAGATTATTATTTTTTTTCTATTAATTCCCCCCAGCCTTTATTTTGGCAGTTGCAGTATTTGTGGGGTGATGGTAGGTGGTGTGTTCCATCATGGTGCTCTGGAATGATGGAACTAGTTCAATTGAAAACAAACATTTTTTCCATGTATAGCTAAGGCAAAGCCCAGAGGATTAACCTAGGGCCAGTTGAATTGTTTGGTGCATATGAATTGGTGCTTGTAGTCTAAACAAAATATTTGGGAGTGTTCATAGTCTCTTTTACAATGGTGCCAAAGAAATTGATTTAATTGGAAAGCATTAGTAAATGTTAATAAGTAGAACTGTATTTACACTACAGAGTTTGACACCACAGTTGCAGATTATAGCAGTATCACTGATGTGCTTGATAAATCATTGTCTGCCATGATTCAGAATAAACTGTCTCAGGCACAATGCATAACAATTTGTGTTTGCGTGTTTCTGTCCAGATGAAAGACTTATAAAAGCAAATATTTGATTTTTTTCTGATCTTCTAAGAAATAGTAGATTCAAAAAAAAATAATATATTCAGAAAAGGCATAGAAAATGATTCCAATAATAAAAGTAAACGGATCTTTAAAAAATTTTAAACACCCATTCAGAACAGAAATATTTCTCTCCAGATTAGACGGTGATATTTGCTATTCTTGTTTGCTGTTGTGCTAGCTGCAGGAAAACTGTCACTCATAGCAGTCTTTTATTATTTATACAAAATCAGAAAGGAAATCATTGTACTCTAGTACCATTGCAGGAGGAATTTCTATTCCCTTGTTATAGATGGTCTTTTTTCAGTATGTTTAAAAAAGAGAAGCACCTTTCCCTCTGTTAGAATTATTATTTAAAATGTATACATATATTTTTCCCACGTTTGGCAGAAAATATATGTATGCTTTTTCTTTTCAATTTTTCTCTGCCTCTTTTCCTTCTCATTCTACTCTTCTTTCATTTTATGAATCCATTTATTATATAAGTTGTCAGAAGAATTTCAGAAAACTTTATCTAACTTGTACGGAGTTAGTGGAATTCTATGTGTGTTCGTGCTTATGTGCAAATTTCACGATCCTTGAAGGATTTATTGAAAAAGTTCAGACCTGTTATTCCCTATGGAAGTTTCAGATAATAAGCACTTGACATTTTAGTTGTTTTCTTAATTCATTCTGTTCATGGGACCACAGAGTCATTATAAAAATAAGATAGCATGGTTATGTTGTTTTGTTCAAGCAGTTCCTCTTTAGAATAAATTTATTAAAATTTATATATATGCCAGCTAAACCTAAAAAATACCTACAAAAATAATAATATTAAAAAAAAAAAAAAGACTAGTTCACTGAACTCTCAAGAAAAGCTAAAAGTAATATAAGTACGCTGAAGGAGACAGCTTTCTGCATACCTTCTCTTTGGGCACTGCAGCTTACTACAAATTATTTTGCATTTTCCTTTTTTTTGGTTGGTGCATGCCTAAGAGATGTACAGTCAAATAATTTATCATTTTATAGGAAAAAAAGTCTTGAGTTATTAAGAGAAAAACTCTGGCTTTTCCATATTAAACATTAATATTTCTTTTTCATCTTTTATTGGATCTCTCTTTTCTTCCTCTAAGGATCAGTGTAGAATTTCCTATTTCTTCTATTGGATGTAATATAAGTCAGCCAGTCTGTAATCTACAGTTGACTGAGCTAGCCTTCATTATGAAATAAGACATTGTTCAATCTGAAATAAATAACAATATCAAAATGCTTCTTTGGCACGGGAATCAGCATTTTCTGTAATGAAAATAATCAAATATTAGTATTATTTTCTCAATGAACACATGAGAAAAGAATTAAGCATTGATTATGCTTTTACTTCAAGTTTAAAAATAATGTAAATTACATCACTGTCTTGTTTGCATTTGCAGTATGCTGATTTTGTGTGCAATCAATCTAAATTTTACCAGGCTGGCACCTCTGCTATGACCTATTGTGGAAGGAAACATTCGAGGGGATTTCTAGGTGTTATATATTTCTTCTGCCAGCTGTGCCTGCTCGCAGAGGACTGTCTGGGGTTCCTGCAGACAATGGGTCACCTGTTTCTCTTTGCCTAAGGCTCACGCAGAACCCAGCCAAGGAAACCTGCAGATATTTATGCTGTCAAGATGTAGCTGTGGCAGCTGCAACAAGCTCAACAGTGACAACATCAAATTCAAGGAACACTTTTGCGAAGGATAGAGTTCTACAGATTTGCACTAAATTTCTACTCTGCTGCCCCTCACCCGCTGATTTGGGTTCTGAGTTTTAACTACTGCAAGTCTGTGTTACCTATAGAAAACTTTTTCTGGAGGAAGGCATAATATAGTGGATAATTTGATGGTCCCAAACTGGGCTTATAAGCACTGAATTACTGCTGCATTAGCATTCTAAAATATAAATAAAGGTGATTCCTACAAAGATATTACCATATTGTTGGTGAGACACTATTTTATTCTCCAAGGAACTGCTAGTGTCTGATAGAGCTGTGCATTAGTAATACTTTATATCATGTTTCTTCCTATCAGTCTATGGCAGAAGAGATGCTGCTGACTGCATCCAGTCAAGGGAGACATGTGTGCTCTAAGGCCACATAGCACAGTGCTTCTCAAATTCCAACTTCTCAGTTGTCACCTTCTCTAAAGCATGCTGTATCCACTTGATGTAGTAAGTCAAATGGAAACCGAGTGTGTCTTTTGCTATTTTCTTTTTAAAATATATTAAATAATATGACAAATATTTTGCATGACGTCAGAATACTGCTTTACAGTGTGGAACTATGGCATGATAGGATGTGTAAGCAACTGAAATTATAACCCTTGATCGGATAGTTTTGGAGGATTGTGTATGGTACAGAGTGCCAAACCTGAAGCAGTCACCTCATGCAGTCCATTTGGTAGTTCCCAGACTGAGAAATCTGGGAGATACATTTTGATTTTGCTTACAAGGTGATATAGTCTGGTTGAGCAACAGGAATTAATATATTAGTTTAAGCACCAATATATTAGTTTAGCAAAAAGGAATCAGTGTGTGGGTACGGGAACTGCTGAGTCACAGCCCGAACCACTGATTGAAAACCTGAAAGAAAGAGAAGCCCTGGGAATACAGGTGAAGACAATTCATTTGTGCAACTGGAAGGGGGTGAAGCCAGGCTCCAGACCACATTTAAGGGCCGACTGCCACTGAGGTAGGGTCTTTTGTTGGAGATTTCTGCTTTTGGAGTTCTTTCTTTGTGAGCCTAGATCCTGGGAGACAGGTGAGCATTCATTTTTCCTTCCTTTTGTAACATCTCCTTGTTTGTGCTGGTCCTTTTACCTTTACAGTGTGCTATGTTCTAAAACTTCCTGGTTTAGCTTTTGCTTGGTATGGGAACAGGCTTGTCATTGAATAATCCTTACCTCAATGAAGCCACAACAGACTATTTTTATCTTTGCATCCTCTAGGTGCAATGACTTTTTCTTGAGTTTCATATAAACTGCTTTCAGTTCTAGTGTACCGAGATGCATTTTAATATGGAAACAGTAAATCAGAATGAATAGGCTCCACCTTTCTAGTTGTATTTTCCATTGCTAAGATGACAGAAATATTTATATTTATCTTAAACAACGAAATGGTCCTCACTGTTTACAATGATGTGGTCCTTACCTTACATCAGGATAGTTTTCATGCAGTCTGACTTTAAAATGATAAGCTCCTGCTGTTAACGTGGCCCGCACCTACACTGTAAGAACATTGCATTTCACTTTATAGACTAGTCTAGGAGTTTTGATCTAGGAAGTTCTAATAGTCTTATTGAAGTAAAACCTCAATAATGAAGTGAAATCTTATTCTGCTGTTAAGGTATATTATTTCTTCCAAAAATACAGCCACTTGGAAAAGCACCAGAGATAATAATACTGCCCTGGAAACCCAGCCATATCGATGAGAAACTTTCTGTTAAACTTTATCTGGTTGCTAATAGTGTTGTCATGGTAGAACTTCCTAGTGCAGTTAATTGGAGAAGATCATTAGAAGTTATTATTTTGAAATGATGTGTTGCTTTGAAGATAATAATGTTTGCCAACATTTTGGATTTGTTTGCTTTTTGAACCTGTTGCCATTTTTCAAAATTTCAGTGACATCAATTCGTTGCTAGATTGCTGCTGAGAGACTTGCCAAAATAAAAGATTTTAAAAGAAAAGGTCTGGAACAGATAAGAGTCCTTGAGATTTACAACCCAGCCATTGGAAAGGCTTTTCTTAGTCATCCTATCTTTCAGACTTTTAAAGAGGATTAACCCATGGTTATGAATAAGGTTCACTCTCTGGAAAGAGGAACAGAAGCTTTGCATTGTAGCATCTAAGAAAGAATCTGTGTTGCTTATCTAACTGAAGTACTGACAGGGGATGTTACCTTCTGCTCTTGTTTGAGGAGAGATGGTTGTATGTGTCCTTTTCCTGTCTTTCTTTTATCCTGACCTATTGTAAAAGTTTGAAGAGCTGTTTAGAAATGTTTTTATTGCTTTTATTCCCAGTGTACCTCTACTAGGAAAAATTATGGATGATTAAATATTTCCATCCACTATGTATCTTACACATTCATATATACACATATTGTTGTCAAATTTATGTTAGATGTTTTCTTCTGTTCTCAGAACTGTTTATGGCTTTTCTAAGCAGTATGGAAAACTTTTAATTTGTAATTAAATCTTTGAAATCTATATGATATAATTAGGTCTGATATAACGTACTAAAATTCTTACAGAGAGAAATGTTAAAAAAGCTTAAAATTTTATCAGCTATTTTTCCCCAAAGGCTAATATTCAGCAAAAATACTGTAATGCATTTTCTTCCAGAATTGTAGTTGGAAAGGATAAAATGGATAAAGAATGTATATTTTTATTCATGCTAACAGAATCAAGAATCTGAAGAGGAACAAATAGCCAAGAGAAGGAATACATTTCTTATCAAAATGCATAGCAGATTTCTTTAGAGCTCATCAAAAATCGATTAGTGCTTTTTGTTTTGTTTTGTTTTGTTTTTTGTAAAGCATCACATGAAGAATTTACAGGCTCAGCTGACTTTTTTTTTTTTGCAGCGTGAAAGCTGGACTTCATGGAATATTACATAAAGGATAGGACTGGTGAGATAGTATAGCAATATATGCTGGTTTGCTAAGTAGAAGCATTTTTTCCTTTCTGAATAATTACTTATGTTTAAGATGCATGGCTGCATCAATGAGATCTCACATTGAGTGCTGATGTGCACTACTCATGAGGACATACTGAAGTGAATACTGTTTCCTGATACTCTTCCTCCTCCAGTCTTTTTCAGAAAAACGTGTTAATTTTCTCCACTCTTTATCAAGTTAAATCAATCTTGATATGCTATCTTTTGCCTCAGCGTTACTTAAAATGTCTTATTTTCATAGCTGCTAGTGCTGTAACTGAAAGCCATGGCTACTTTATTTTCCATGCTTTTCACATTCAGCATTTGAGTTTGGGTTTATATTTCAGCAACTCAGTGACACTCAAAACTTGGATAGGGAAGTGAGGAATCACAAAACTATTTTAATCATGGTGATAAATACTTCAGACTGTGCTGTCCTCATAGTTTCATGTGACCTTAGGTGTCATTTAGATGCCTGAGGGTGTGTGCACAGTTATTGTTACAGATACTGCCCCAGCAGCCTTCTAGGCCAGCATTCCTGGATGGCTGTATTAACTCTCATTCTCTAGCATAAGATGCTTTGCATGGTTGGGTCTGGGGTTTGTATGCATGCTGTTATCAAGAGAACAAAGTGTAAACCACCCAACAAATTGTTACTTCTTTCTCTCAGACCCGTAAAGTCTGAAGAGTTGTAATACAGACAAATGCACATACCATAGCTACTATTGTTAATCCTCTGTGTGTTTGCCAAGTAGAACATCTGTGTATAGATAACAAGTGTTTAATAGATTTGGATGCACCCTGTTGGATACGCTTGAGCTCCCTGTCTTGGTATGAAGAAAATCAAAGCACAGTGAAGATCACAGCATGATGGCAAACTATTCATACCCAAACCCTTGATAAACAGACATAAACATCAGGTAAGTGATCCTCTAGCATAGATCAAGCTCAGCAGTGCCTGTGTGCCTCTAATTGGGTATCACTTCAAGAATTCCCCAGTTGTCAAGATAACAAAAATTTACTCTTTTGAGTTTCATCTGTGGATTTGTGATTGTTCCTACTGCCTGCCTGTGTTGACTCACAACGTGCCTCCCCTTTTTGAGACAATTTCATGGTATTGTTCTCCATCGTAAATCACTTTTTTGTTGTTGTTTGTAGTTGTTTTCAATTAGGAAAAGTGAGTTTTGAATCTATTTATTCAGTGCTTTTTCTAAACTCAAAACCTTTAATTGCAATATTATTTCCCATTTGAGTAATAAGTTTTTTATAGTGTCCTATAGCTGTGACTGGACAGGAACAGTTGTATTAAGCAGGAATAACTTGCATATTATTGGTGGGTTTTGTGGGAACAGGTCACAGCTGAAGAGGAACCTCTGACTCCAAAATTTAGCTAACCTAATTAAAACATTAAAGTTTAGACAAAGCATCTTCATTCTAGAAGTCTCATGGGAACATGTTTTCTCTAAGGAGAGTCCTAGTTCTTTCAGAAGTGTGACGCATTTCTCATCTCTCAACTTGCTAACACACAAAGAGCAGTTATGAAGCATAACAAGGGAAATGAGGAAGCAACAATGTTCTGAGACAAAGCTAGCTTGAATTCTGGCTGAAAATATCAGCTAGTTTCTCTGTATTCATAAAGGTCTGGTAAAAAATCATAAATAAAGAAGTTATTTAAATGTTGCAGATGTGTTGAATAAAGATAGTTTTCTTTGAGACTGGTGGTTATTTTTCTTCTTAGTATTTTGAGTTGCTTAAGGAAGACTGGGCCTAAGTTTCCTTTAATCCCGGTGTTTTGTTTTTGTAGGAGCAAAATCCAAACAAATATTGGTAAAATTGGAAGAATTTTGTAAATTCCACTTGCATTGCTCTTTAGCTAATAACGATTGCTGTCATATGATAAGCAATATAAAGGAGGGGGATTTTTCCACTCTGCTATGCACTGCATGACCTCTCTTCAAGCACTGGCTCCAGCTTTTGGCACCACAATGGAAGGAGGACATAGATATGTGAGTATGTATCTGAAGGTGGGCTAAGATGGTGAATGATCTGGAAGACAAGATGTATGAGGTCCCCTGGTTGCTTCAGCCCAGCACAGAGGAGCTGAAAAGAGGCCTCATGGTGTCTGCAGCTCTTCACAGGTAGTGGAAGGCCTGAGTGCTGAGCTGTGCTCTGTGTGACAGTGACAGGACCTGAGGGAATGGTATGGAGTCGTGTCAGGGAGGGGCAGCAGAGGGTTAGGGACAAGTTCTCCACCTGAGGATGATGAGCATGGCATAGGCTGCCCAGGGCAGTGGGCACAGCCCTAGTGCTGGAGTTCAAGAAACTCTTAGACGTGGTTTGGTTTCTAGGTGTTTTAAGTACCATGTGTTGCGATCCTGTGATCCAATTATTGGAGGTGATGGTTCAACACATATATACCCATGGAAGATTAAGGCAACAAATGCAGCCAAATGCTGTCCAGTGATTTATTACAAATTCTAAGCTACTAAGGAATGAGGGAAGATGGGAGAGTTAGCAATAGTAAAGAGAGAAATCCTAGCAAGTATTTTACAAGGCAGGGATAGTCACCACCTGGGATCCAGTGACATCTCATTGATCCGTAGGAAGGCAGCAAGTCAATCAGTGACATCTCATTGACCTACATGGCTGCAGTTTAGCAGAAGGGGTACCCATTCTTCCTCAGAATTCTTCGGGGTTTTTATCCTCTCCATCATCAGTTGGTTGCTAGGGGTGCTCCTGTCTACCCCAGTTATCAGGGGTGCCATGTCCTGTTTGTCATGGTGACAATAGCTGTTGGAGTGCCCACATATTCTCCAAGAGGAACAGTACATCTGTCCTCTTACTCTTGTGTTCATGGCAGTTAACTGTTAACTTCTGAAGCGTGCTGAGCAGGTTGTATTTTGGGTGGGTGCTGTTGAACAAAGCTTTGAGCCAGAGGTCATTCTGGCCTCTTACAGCATGGAGCCAAGAGTTGGATTCGATGATCCTTGTGGTCCTTTCCAACTTAGGATACTCTTTGATTCTATAGTATGTTCTATGAAGTGTAGATTTTTATTTTCAGTTCCGTAGCAATAAAAGATCTTGTTTGTGAGGTTGATATTTTTATTATTATTTTTATTTTTTTTTTGCATAAGAAAGTACCAATTTCTTTTGTTGTTGTTTCTGTACAAGTCTGCCACTTAAGTTATATTCTACCACGTAACTTAATCTGCAACTGTTTTCACTGACAACATTTGGAATGTTCATAAATATTGTCTTTCATAACACGGACTTTTTTTAATGGATTTCATAGGTGGTCCTACTGTTTTCATTTATGATCATGTCATAAGAACAATTTGAAATAAACAGCATTATTATAGCTTAGCATAGCTTATGATTGCTACTTCAATTTGAACAAAAATTATTACATCATATGTGGTTGTGTTATTTCAGAACATGGTATTGGATGTAAGTTTTAGAGAGTGTTTTATCCAGCTTCTTTACTAATTTTAATTGGTAAACAGATAAGCTAATGCAGTTTCTACCAGTAGAGGAAAAATGTCTTGCATCAGTATCTTTAAATAAACGTTTTATGTTTGATGTTACATTTCAGATATGTGATCTCTCCTATTGATACTTTTGTTTTAAATGTGCTTAATAAACTTCTTGGTATTCAATTTCTCCCTATTTAAAGATAAAATCAGGCACAGTAAGTAGAACAGAATTTGTTTTGTGTCCCTACTNCATTGCTCTTTAGCTAATAACGATTGCTGTCATATGATAAGCAATATAAAGGAGGGGGATTTTTCCACTCTGCTATGCACTGCATGACCTCTCTTCAAGCACTGGCTCCAGCTTTTGGCACCACAATGGAAGGAGGACATAGATATGTGAGTATGTATCTGAAGGTGGGCTAAGATGGTGAATGATCTGGAAGACAAGATGTATGAGGTCCCCTGGTTGCTTCAGCCCAGCACAGAGGAGCTGAAAAGAGGCCTCATGGTGTCTGCAGCTCTTCACAGGTAGTGGAAGGCCTGAGTGCTGAGCTGTGCTCTGTGTGACAGTGACAGGACCTGAGGGAATGGTATGGAGTCGTGTCAGGGAGGGGCAGCAGAGGGTTAGGGACAAGTTCTCCACCTGAGGATGATGAGCATGGCATAGGCTGCCCAGGGCAGTGGGCACAGCCCTAGTGCTGGAGTTCAAGAAACTCTTAGACGTGGTTTGATTTCTAGGTGTTTTAAGTACCATGTGTTGTGATCCTGTGATCCAATTATTGGAGGTGATGGTTCAACACATATATACCCATGGAAGATTAAGGCAACAAATGCAGCCAAATGCTGTCCAGTGATTTATTACAAATTCTAAGCTACTAAGGAATGAGGGAAGATGGGAGAGTTAGCAATAGTAAAGAGAGAAATCCTAGCAAGTATTTTACAAGGCAGGGATAGTCACCACCTGGGATCCAGTGACATCTCATTGATCCGTAGGAAGGCAGCAAGTCAATCAGTGACATCTCATTGACCTACATGGCTGCAGTTTAGCAGAAGGGGTACCCATTCTTCCTCAGAATTCTTCGGGGTTTTTATCCTCTCCATCATCAGTTGGTTGCTAGGGGTGCTCCTGTCTACCCCAGTTATCAGGGGTGCCATATCCTGTTTGTCATGGTGACAATAGCTGTTGGAGTGCCCACATATTCTCCAAGAGGAACAGTACATCTGTCCTCTTACTCTTGTGTTCATGGCAGTTAACTGTTAACTTCTGAAGCGTGCTGAGCAGGTTGTATTTTGGGTGGGTGCTGTTGAACAAAGCTTTGAGCCAGAGGTCATTCTGGCCTCTTACAGCATGGAGCCAAGAGTTGGATTCGATGATCCTTGTGGTCCTTTCCAACTTAGGATACTCTTTGATTCTATAGTATGTTCTATGAAGTGTAGATTTTTATTTTCAGTTCCGTAGCAATAAAAGATCTTGTTTGTGAGGTTGATATTTTTATTATTATTTTTATTTTTTTTTTGCATAAGAAAGTACCAATTTCTTTTGTTGTTGTTTCTGTACAAGTCTGCCACTTAAGTTATATTCTACCACGTAACTTAATCTGCAACTGTTTTCACTGACAACATTTGGAATGTTCATAAATATTGTCTTTCATAACACGGACTTTTTTTAATGGATTTCATAGGTGGTCCTACTGTTTTCATTTATGATCATGTCATAAGAACAATTTGAAATAAACAGCATTATTATAGCTTAGCATAGCTTATGATTGCTACTTCAATTTGAACAAAAATTATTACATCATATGTGGTTGTGTTATTTCAGAACATGGTATTGGATGTAAGTTTTAGAGAGTGTTTTATCCAGCTTCTTTACTAATTTTAATTGGTAAACAGATAAGCTAATGCAGTTTCTACCAGTAGAGGAAAAATGTCTTGCATCAGTATCTTTAAATAAACGTTTTATGTTTGATGTTACATTTCAGATATGTGATCTCTCCTATTGATACTTTTGTTTTAAATGTGCTTAATAAACTTCTTGGTATTCAATTTCTTCCTATTTAAAGATAAAATCAGGCACAGTAAGTAGAACAGAATTTGTTTTGTGTCCCTACTGTTGAATTAGACTTACTGAATTGATATTCCAACTTGCACAAATACATTAATATATTCTTAAAGTTAAAAAACATCTCTGATGCTAGCTAATTCAGTGTCTGATCTTTTATTCTGTTGCAAATTCATGATTTATGTTTTTAGTCATAAACTTTAAACTAGTCTTGTTACACAATGCTTTGTCTACCACGAGCTTGCAAACTACCTCTGAAGCTGACTACACTACTCACAATTGCTTTCTTTCAATTTCCAGATTCTTTCTTCTGTTAAATGAACTATAAAAGATAATGTACTCCACTTATCTTTTACACCTGTGTAGTATGTTACCCAGAGTTGTAAATTAAATCACCACTTTCAACTACCACTTTCTTTTTTCCCCTGTCAGTTTTTAATCTCTGAACAAAAACTCCCCATTCTTCACAAAAATCAATTCTGTAGATTTTTTGTGTTAATGTGGGACATTGTAAATTATGTCAAAGGATGATATAAGTAAGACTGATGTCCATTTCTTTCTTCTTTTCAACTATAGCTGCAATATCATTAGCCATTTCCAGTAAGGGGGGTGGGAAAGAGCGTAAATGGATGTGTTAGTCACTTCTTGGAAATTTTACATATTTCTGTTTTAATACAGTAGTCAATTTTTGAGCTCTTTATTTCCAGCATAACACAGGCCATTAGACCAGTATTTTCTACAATATTAAGAGACTCAGGTCCTTAATTGTCAAATAAAAAAAAAAAAAAATCAAAAGTATTTGAGACATTTGGTTGCTCACAGCATCTAGAAACGTTTCATTTTTTTGAGCTAAATGATTCAGGTTTTATTTCATAAAGAAATAGCTGGTTCTAATGAAGTAGTGGCTATATAAACAGCTGCAACAACAATAACAAATTCCAAAAAGGTTAACTGTATGAGTTTCAATAGGGCCAAGTGTCGGGTCCTGCATTTTGGTCACAACAACCCTACAGGCTTGGGGAGGAGTGGCTGGAAAGCTGCTTGATGGGAAGGGACCTTGGTGTACTGATGCTCAGTCAGCTGAATATGAGCCTGCAGTGTATGCAGGTGGCCAAGATGGCCAATTGCATCCTGGCTTGTATTAGGAATGATGTGGTGACCAGAACTAGGGTAATCCTCCCCCTGTACTCAGCATTAGTGAGGCCTTACCTTAAGTACTGTGTTCAGTTTGAGGCACCTCAGTACAGAAAGGACATTGAGGTGCTAGAGCAGGTCCTAAGAAGGGCAACAAGGCTCAGGAAGGGCTTGAAGAATATGCCCTATGAGGAGCAACTGAAGAAACTGGGGCTGTTTAGACTTGGGCAAAGGAGGCTGAGGGGAGACCCTGTTGCTCCCTTCCAGTATCTGAAAGGTGCTTACAGCAAGAGTGGGGTTGGTCTCTTCTCACTGGGAACAGGTGACAGGACAAGGAGAAATGACTGTATGTTGCGCCAGGGGAAGTTTAGGTTGGATATCTGGAAACACTTCTTTACAGAAAGGGTTGTTAAGCACTGGAATAGGCTCTCTAGGGAGGTGATTGAATCACCACTCCTGCATGTGCTTAAAATCTGTTTGGATGTTGTGCTCAGGGGCATGAATTAGTGGTGGGTTCTTAGAGTTAGGGTAGTATAGTTAGGTGATGGTTGGACTTGGTCTTTAAGGTCTTTTCCAACCTGAGTAATTTGATGATCAGACCAACAATTTGTATCTATAATATATCAGCTCTAATTAGTAGAAAATTTTTTGAGACTTCAACTGTATCTTGAAGTTGTTCCCCCATGTCTGGTTGATGCTCATTTGTAATACGTATTTTATCTATCCCAACATTTTAGAAGTTGAGTTATCAAGGGAGGGAAGTCTATTGATCTGGGAGCACATCGACAAATCTAGTGAACAATGTGGGTGTCCAAAGAACACAGGTGTGTAACTGATGATGACCCTATCAGTCATGATATCCTATCTTATCTTATTCCATTCCCCCACTGTTGCTAAGAAATTGTCAACTAAAATCCAATTAATGTAGAATTAGAACAATGATAATCTTCATCTGACAGTCTTTTATGAATAATGATAGCAAGAGGGTAATGGTTCCTCTATATGCATCCCTGTCCTATCAGGATATAAAGGTACTATGAACAGTAGCAGTTTCCTCAGAGCTAGTCAGAGATGTACAATTAAGACTACGAGAGACCAGGGTAATGAGCATATAGTGCGGCTGAAAGGACACTGTATTTACAATTGGATAAAAATAAAGGTGCGTAGTGCTCCTGTGGTGACAGATGTTATGACAAACTGAAAAAAGTGAAAAGGGAACACAACAAAAATGTGTGTGGGGAAGTTGTGTCTCCAGCATCTTTATAATAGAATTTGCCTTTATCTTACCAAGTATTGCGGAATACCCAAACCAAAATAAATTTGTATGTAAAGGAAAAATCAAAACCATAATGCTATTACTCTCTAGACTAGCAACCCAGATTAGCTGCCTGGAACTCCAGCAATTCTACCACTTTACAGGGAAACTTCTGTCTGAAAAATTTCCCGTGACTAAAGTGTGTTATTCTTATGTAGGATGTTAGTGCTGATCCAGCAATCTCAGCAAATATATGGGTATTTCAGTTTCTGGAAAGTGAGGACTTCAGAAAAGACCAGTTCCATCCAAACTGAGCTGTCAAGATTGTGTAATAACTAGAATTTTTAATGTCATGAAAGGCAAATATCTGAACAATAAAATCAGAAACATGAAAAGACTTTGGCAGTCTACATTTCCATGACATGAAGCACCTCTTTCTGGCACTGGTCCTAATTTCCATCAGTGCTGTACAGCTTTAATATTGATGGTAAAAATACGTTATGTAAACGATCAGAATTGAATTTCTCCTCATAGTTGCTGATATTTTAGTTGTCATTACAATACTGTATGTTTTCACTCCTATATATTTCAAAATTTCTACCTATTTATTACTCTCCTGACTTCCACCCTATTTTCAGTGTGTAAGTGTAGCAGGTAAAACCTAGTCCTCATAAATATATACATGCATATAGTAATAATAGTAATACTTAAAAAAAAAAAAAATGAAAAAAAGAACTTCAGAATCCTTTCATTTCTGGCACCATTTGCTTTTCTCCTTACAGAAAACCTGTGAAACCCGCTCTAGATTCCTTGCTATTGAGCTACAAAATTGTTCACGACAGAGAGGTGCAAAAATATTTTGGAAGGAATTTGAGTGGTATTACCTACATCAGTCTCTCTGCCTGCAAGTGTTTTCCCATATCTGATTAATCCAAATCAAGTTGTGCAAACCTCCTGGCTTCTCTGTAAGATGCAAAATTTTCTTATGTTGCTTTCCTTTCATCAGTTATCTTCAATGCTATTCTGCAGAAATGTCTAGCCTCATCAGCTAAGTTTATAACCTTACTGTGATTGCAAAGTCAGTAACAGTCTGTAAAATTTCTCACAGGGCCCAGACACCCCTTTTGTTATACCACTCAATTGTGGGGGAAAATGGACAACAGGATCTATACTAACCCCCATTTCTGAAGGTTCAGTAGCATGATTTTAATGATAAATCAGTATTAATTTTTTTACAGTAAGTCTCTTTGCTGTAATAGTAATGAGACATGATTTACACAGATGCAGTCTTTGTGTTCCAGTAATGTGAAGTTGGCCTCATTTGCCTTAGAGTCATTTATACATATTTATAGCCTTATCAAGAATGTGTTTTTTTTTTTGTTTTTTTTTTTGTGTTCTGTTAACTAGGCTTAGGAAGGAATAATATTTTTGGAGTTGAAGATCAAGCAGTATAATGTGCAGCAATTAAAAACAAAAAACAACAAGAACAAACATTTAAAAAAATAGAAAGGTAAATACCTGAGGTACTACTTCAACAGTATTTACACAATCAGTTTGTTCTAAAGCATGGGAACACCCAAGCATAATGGTGATTAGAGCTTAATGGATTATTTTGATTGCTTATTTGAGAAAGCACTCTATTTTACATTAAATTCTCCAAAACTATTTAAATGTTGATTGAAATTTCTCAAATGGATGCACGGTAATCCCATTCTTTATTGTTTTCATTGGTTTATAATGACACATTGTTTACAAAATCAAAAAGCCCAGGTTTAGCTCTATTCATTCCTTACATCTCTCATCTAAATGTGCTGTTAACTTGACTCATTTTTTGTTGCTGTCTCAAGTTGCAAGTCAGTGTTTTAAGGATTGGACTTTAAAAGGAAAAATATCCCATTGAAATTTCATTGCCTCAGAACATATGTTCAGACATTTCTAACAGTCTTCAAACCTAAGAAGAAAACGTCCTTAAAGGAAGCACATCTCTTCAAAGTGATCATTCTGAAGCTACAACTTGCTTATGTTTTAGGGCAGGGTGTTTATTTTACGCTCTTGTGGTCTCTTTGTTACTCATTGTGACCTCTGAAATGGTAATATAGGAATCATTTACTATTGTATTTTTAGCTGTTACTACACCCACAAGACTTTTTATTATCAGCAGGAGTGGAGGTATTAAAGAGATTTGTGGGCCTCAGAAGGCTGAAAGCACAGTAGGGATGAAATTACAAAATTATATTGTTATAAAATATATTTCTAAAACTGTGTACAAAGGCTCAGTGTTAATGAAAGTAATTGATAGCAAATACTGATTTCTTTTTACATCACCAACAAAGCTTTTTTTTTTCTGAGTAATAATGAGCCTCTTTTTAGTAACAATAGGAAAAAAATGAGTCTCATGAATCATTTATGTGGCCTCATTCATTGCTATTATTACTTCTGCCATCAAATATTTTGGGAATTCAGCCCCTTTTTCTCTCTGTCTTTACATCTCACAAAATAGTCTTTCTTGTGCTTTTCAGAAGGAAAATTGAACTTTCTTCTTTTTTTAATGTACAGAAAAGTACCAGATCTTCCATTCTGATTCTGAATAAATGTTCCTGTTGCTGAAGCTTTTAGCTGAAGGAAGCCATAAAAGATGAATAATTGCTAAAGGAGAAACAAGATAGAGGAAGTAAAAACCCAATGTGCTGAAGGAATCCATTTTCAAAAGGTCAACACCTTCAGTAGAGGATTTAGCCTAAATTGTCTAATTCTGTACTATTTTAGCTATCAGTAATTCCATAGTACTGAAAGGACTGAAAAAATGCACTGAAAGTGTCAGGCTTGTGTAGCTGGTTTAATTGCAAGTAACATTGCCTCATGCTTACAGCAGGACAATGAGTGTCAGGAGGCTTTGGCTCTTTTAGACTGTTTAAACTCATCGAGACAAGTAATTTAACCTTCTCTGCTTAAAAGTAATCATCTGTGCATTTGTCATTTCTTGGTTGATTCATGTGTTCTACAGACAGCTGCATACAGAGACAAGTCAGAAACTATCTACAAGTATCACACATTCTTTTCCACTGATTCTTAGAAATGAGAATTTTTCAGCACCAAGTTCTATTCCACTCCAGTTTTGATGTCCCTCTTCTTCACTATTTTCCAATTACAAGTGGAACTATTATTCTCACATCCCAGTTTTCTTGCTGGTTTGTATATTTCTACAGTCATTTTTTTAATCATTATTTTATATATTCAATACTTCCAGAATCATTTATTTGCTTATGATCTGGAAGTTTCTTTTATTGACAAGTGCTGTTTAAACATAAAGTGGCTACAACCTCAGTCTATTACCCCAGACTGATAAAATGTAGCACCTATTCCAGAAATAATCTCTGTACTTAAGGTTTTTATAAAATGATGACATATGAGGTTGGTTTGGTATTAAGCTGCTTATGGTGAGGGTATACAACTACAACTTTTGCAATTTTCTTAAATATAGAGTATGTAATTTGTAATATTTGAAAAATACTTAGTATAAACTCCACAAGCCTCAATTTCTCCATTTATGAAATTCTTACTATTTTTTTTCTTTACATCCTTCTTATGGATCTGAGATTTGTGGATGAGTGGAACTGTGTTAATGTGAAGTAGCATTCAAGGTTTGGTTTGTTTTTTTTTTTGTATTTTTTTTTAGTTGCAAAATCAGATGCTGGTTCTTTTGGAAAAATGGGTAACCTTTTAAGCACACTTTAACATGAGTTTACTGTAGTTCTCATCAACATTTTAAATTTAAATAATGATTTCAAACACTAACATTTAGAGCTGTTTCTGGTGTACTGAATGGCTGAAGGAAACATCATGCTTTCATTCATGAAATATGACGATAATATCACAATGTTGTCTATTGTAAGAAAAGACAGAGTAAACTGCTTTCAAGATGCAACTTCTTTGTAAGGAGGTAACATTGACACAAACAGTTCTTAGACATCTAGATCTAGTCTATTTTCTATATCCTCATTGCACCAAATAAGATTTTTTTTCTTTAATTAAGAAAGTTGCTCAACAATATTAATCAAACATTGCTGGAACAGACTCATTGCTGTAAGTCTGTGCTGTCAGCAGTCTGGTTTGTCACTAAAGCCACTGTTGGTCATAAAGCCATGACCATTAGGTTAAAACTAAACCGTCTGCAAAAATTTCAGGTGAGATATTTTCAGGTGGATCAATATCATGATCTGACTTCTGATGCAACTGCACAAATGCTGGGTGCTGACACAAAAGAGTAGGTGGAAACTGGAGATGTGAAGGATGGACAGGACTTACCCCTGTCACAGTTCTTTTGAAGAGTTTGTGAGGCAGTGCCTGTAACAGGGAGTGATAGTGACAGACTGCTGGAGGCTGCTTCTTCTACTGGTGGTAATTGTGCAGAAGAGGGTCTGTATACAGGGAAAAGAGAGTTGCAGAGCTCCAGTTCTGACATGAATTTTCTGTTGAGATCTTGAAATCACATTTGCTTTTTTTTTTTTCTCCCCCTTTTCTTCTTCCTGCCTGTTTCAGAGCTCGTTTATTCCATTAGAAATGCATTAAGCACAAGATCACAATAACTGAAAACACTAAGGGGAATCTGTTTTCAGATATAGGAGTATCTCTACCTTGTAGTGTTTCACTGATTGCTTTTCTTAGATTAATTGTGCATATATTGTATTTCTGTGCTCTGTTACTGAAGTGCTTTCTTAGTCAACTTATCTAAAGAATTTTATATCTGTGCAATAAATCATAGGGTTCTTTTTTCATATAAAGAATGCTATCTAATAGCACAACAGAAGTACGATCTAAACTAGGCAAAATATCACAGAATCGTAGGGGTTGGAAGGGACCTCTAGAGATCATTGAGTCCAGCCCCCTGCCAAAGCAGGCTCCCTACACCAGGTAAATAATCTTTATATATATATATAATCATATATAGTATAATCATATAATATATATATATTCATAGTAGAATAAGAAAGTGTATAAAAATGCAGAAATTGTTATTTATTTCTTTTATGACCGAACTTGTAAAAAGAAAGGCCTGCTCTCCTCCTTGCAAACCTAACTCCAATAGCTATGCCCAGCTCAGGAAACTTGCAATGTAGTTAACATATCTATTTTCTTTATGGTTAGAAAAAATACATATTGGAAAGTCAAATTTACAGTTTTATAAATGTCACCCCCCCAACCCTTTTTCCTAATCAGCTGTTTCAGGTTGGAGAAAATATGTGGAGATGTTGATTTATTTATTTATTTTCTCTGGAAAGCTGCCTCGCATCACTACTGTAAAATGTGATTCCTGTCTCTGAGAAAGAAGCAAGGACAGAAACAGATTACTTCTGCAGCTGCCATTTTGAAAAACCTCTTCAAAGCTTATTAAGAGAGAATTCAAAAACCTAGAAAAGCAAAATAGAAGAGAATGAAAACGTTTAGTGCTACAGGGAGAAGTGTTTTGGCAAAAGATGGTTTCAGGATGCCCTTTATTCAGACTGTGTGTGCTCTTCGTGCAGGAGGAGCAGTAGCAGCATTAGGTCCTGTGGAGGTTGCCTGCAATGCTAAATCAGTAATTGGAGAGTCTATCAATGATTTTAAGACAACAGTTTCCAATGTCTTTATTCTTTCACCAGTCTCCCACAGACTCCCGTTGCCCTCTACCTGTGCTTTGGGGCTCTGATTCCTGTTCCAAAATAGGCTTTCCCAAAAACACAGCAGCTAATTGTTAGGAGTTTGGAGAATTAGTTATAAATTACTGAGGATAGATCTGATGCCAGACAGGTGAAGTGATCTGTAGGTGTTAGGGACAGAATGTACCTGGACAGATAGAAGTCCCTGCCAACCTGCAGCACACTGCATATCACCCACCTGAATACTGTGGGACAGCAAATTCACTCCCAGGCTGGGCAAAAATCAAGGCTAGGGAAGGAAAAAAAGACTTCTACGGATAGATATTCTCAAACTGCCAGCTCTAAAAATAGCAATCCTAGAAACCTGAGCAAGGGTGATCCCATTTTGTTAAGGTCAGATGGGAAAGTGAAAGTACCTATTAGAAGTGATAAGAGGCAACCAAGTATAGGAAAGATAACAGAAGCAAACAACAAATATCCAAGTCATTTAGACTTTGCCAGCACAGACCGCAGCTGAACCTGATAGTAGTTAACTTTAGGTTCAATATACTTCCTCCTGTATGTTTTTCTGCAACAAAATAACAGATGCCCATGCAAAGCTCAGGGTTCTTAAATCTTACAGTTACAGCCAGGTGATCTTGTGGTATTCACTATTCTCTAAAGAGAATAGCTGCTGCCTCAGCTAGAAAGTGCAAGCGAGACCCTACAGCAGCTTCTCCTTTCATGTGTGAAGAATCGCAAGAATTAATTCTGATTACAGTGGCCAGCCTACCTGGGGATGCTACTGTTATTCAAAACATATGGTCTCTGCTGTGCTTGAGTCACAAAATATAAATTTGCATTTCATTGATATCAGGATTTGTTTTCTGTAGCTTTGAGGTAACCTGGACTCTTCCTTGTTGGACAGAGAGCTCCAGGACAGCAGAAGGAACATTCCCAATGGGTTTGGGGTAGATCAACACATTTCTCTTTGATGTAGAAGTACTTGAACCAGAGAAGTTGAAAACAGTAGTAGGAAGTATAAACATCTAACATTTCTGCCGAATGCTGTTTTACACACAAATGACAATGTACAAAGTAATTTCACAAAGAAAACTAATACCCAAAGTAGGATCTCAAAATGCCTGATAATTACTGTTAAGTTATCCAAACACTTATTGTACTTGCATGAGTATGTTTTGTTGCCATTGTGGCTTCTGCAGCAGGTGTTTGAACGTGCTCCAGTAAAACAAATTAAAAAATTAAGAAAAAAACCTAGTTGCAAAGAACGACTTGATTCACACTGAGGAAATGTATACATACGTAAGTTTGTTCATACTGCAATAATACAGATCTGTTTATGGAGTATGGAGGCATCCTTTTGAAAGAGCTCGGTAACTTTGAGCTAAGTCTGAAAGTGTCTCAAGGGGATTCATTTTACAGTTTAATGTCTAAAGGTGGTATTCATCCATGAGTTTCCAATAAATGTAGGAATTTCAATGGGATCTCTAATGTTTACAAGAAGTCAGCGACACACTTTTATTCCTGACCCTACCTTAAAACATCTGAGCTTATTTCAGGTTCTGGTAATCTTCTGAACCTTTGAAATGAGGAGCAGCTACAGAATGAGTTATTTCTTGATGTTCACTAGAGATTTCACTCTTGTGGACTGGGCAGGTCATAGCTCTGTTTTGTCCAGAGAGTTTTAAGCCACAGAAAGTAACTTCTCTGAAAGAGGCAGTTGTAATTTTTCTGGGCAGTCCTGACAGCTCCAGGTCCCATCCCTCCAGCTCCACTACTTTGCACAATTTGGGAAGTGCATGTGAATGCCGCGCGGTGCACCTTGCAAAAATTTCAAGGCAACTGAACCTTCACCAAATGGGTACTTTATGTTACAGCCAAGGAAGAAAGGTTAAGAGCAAAAGATGCAATTACAAGTATGACTAAGCAGGTGGATTTATACTGAAGACAAACCTCAGGAAAAAGGAAAAGGTGGAGTGGGGGATGTTAGAAAGAATTAAGCAGCAGCTGAGTGCTAAAAAAAATACAGTATTAAAAATGTCTAGCTGCAGTAGCAGCGTTCATGTGCCAGAAACTCGTCTTCCTGTTATAGGACAAGGTTGCTATAGAAACTTACAACTGGGAGCTAAATAAAGTAATTTCTATGCTAGTGTTGGTGTCTGTAACTTCAGCACCTGATGCTAACCAAATTGTGCTCAATAAACAAATTTAAAGTCTAAAAGCCTGCAATGAGTTTACAATGGTTTCTCTACAACTGATTAATCTCAATTGATCTTGTCTTGGAATGCAAAAGTGTGAGAAATCATAGAGACAGAGAAAAGACTGCTCAAGACCCTGCTGAAGATATCTGCCACTGTTTTATTCTTATCTGATTTCCTCCTTCATCAGTGCATCTCTTTATTCTGCCTTAGCTTTTTTTATTCTGAAAATATCATTTTCATTACTGATATCTCTGTTTTTCTTTGTATGAGGGATGCTCTGAAAGTAAAGCTTCCTATTTTATTCTGTTTGCCCATGACATCAGAGACAGATGTTGGTGGTATGGCAGTAGGGATTAATCTTCCTACTAATATTCCTTTACATTTTGTTGCCATGTGACAGGAGACACCAAAGGGGCAGTCTGAAAGAATGGCATCTGACATGGAAGAGTGTATGAAGCAAAAATGTGTCACTGAATTCCTCCATGAAGAAAAAATGGTCCCCATTCACATTCATTGATGCTTCCTGAATGTTTATGGAGGCCAAATAGTGAATATTAGCAGGACATGTACAACAACAGTGGGTCATCTCCACTGTTGCAGATTCTTACGAGCATGGCATTCAGGCTCTTATTGATCGCTGGTAAAAATGCAAAGCTAGTGATGGCAAGTATGTTGACAAATAGTATTTTGAAGGTGAGAATTTGCTTTACCAAAGAGTGTTAATGTGTGCTATTTTTATCTGTTTTAGTTTCTATGGAGATATATAGAAGGCACTACTTTTGGAGTGACCTATCTACACATTAATTCTGCAATAGCCTACAGTTATTCTTGCATTCCCTTCTTATAACATTAGGCATTTATTCAAGTTAAAAACGTTAGGAACAATGTTAACATTCTTCTTCCTAGTTCTGCAGTGCAGTCTCTCAGGGACATGAAGAGAGGGGCAAGTTTGCACATGTAGGCAGCATATACCATGGGAACGTTGAGAAATGCTTGTCTCCCACTGGGCATCATGGGCTTAAAGTGGACTGAGATGTGGGACGGTCTGGTGAATCAGCATGCCAGGGTATCAAGGGTTAGAAACACCTCTTTGGAGATGAGGAATCGTTATTGTTATTATTGTAGCACTTTCATGTTCTGACTGGGAAACAAGAGATCATCTCAAGTGTTTCAAAATGCAGAATCTATTTCTGCTTGACATTATCTTGAAGTCTGGGTAGAATAAATAACATGAGTCCCATGAGTGGTCTTGTAAGATAGACTTAAAACTGCTTTGTCTTTGTTATGCATGGACCTCTGCAACATCTGAGTATAATGACAAGAGCTGAAGCCATGAAGGGTGTCACAGAGTCATAGTTGTGACCTCTCTCCCTTTGTCAGCTTAGTCAAAACCTGTTTGTTCATCATCAGAGTAACCATAACAGACCATAAATAGCACATGAAGGAGTGGGTTAAATGCTCACAGTAGACAATACCTCTAGGGGAAGAAAACAGGAGAGCCCAGCAGTGGTGGGAAGGTTTTCTCATTTCTCAGCAAAACTGAGCATCAACCAACACAATCTCATCCTTGGTATAAGAGCCGAAAAGCATGTTGGGCAAAGCAGTGTGCAGGTAGCAAAAGACCACTTTACTTTTATGCACTATGTGAGGTGAGAACTAAGGGGAGAGAGAGAAGAGCAGGAATGGCTAGGCAGCCACTGCAGGAGGATTACACGCTGACCAGAGCAGGCTGGTAGTTGGGCTGCTGGGAAGAGACTGGGCTTCTTGGACCACAGTAACCATCAGTTTGCTGTGAAGGGACTGGCAGCACACACGGTCCATGGACCTCAGGAAGGACTGAAGCAATAGCAGGACCTAGAATAGTATTGGCAGAATTGGCCTCAGAGAGATAGTTCTTACAAGACCTGCCTTACATGCAGAGGATCACTCCTGGCTTTGGCAGGCAGCACAGGCAGCTGGAGACTGAGCTGCCTGTGGCTACTGGGCAGCAGCAGGTAGGTCAGCCAAGTCTGAGGGTAGCAGAACCTGCTGCTATGAGTCCAGATGGTGGAGCTACTCGAAGGGCGGTATATCAGCTCCTTGGTCAAGGAGTTCTGTCTAGAAAAGCAGAGAACGTGTGTGTTCATGCAAACCAAAGCAATCTGGGCATGAGGCCAAAGTCTCTGGCACAAACATGGTCAAAACAGCTAGACTTTGAAGTGCTTTTCTCAGTGGTCTTTTGTTCATCCAAATCTGTCACGTAATACCAAATTTTAAAATTAGCTGGACCTCCAGAAGAAGAGCTACACAGCCTGTGTCTTGTCAGAGGCAACGTCTGTGGATATGTATGCATATGCATCCCAAATATATGTGTCTTTGTGTGCATATAGAGACAAGGTGTGCTCTGAAAGTAATGCATCCTATTGTGTTATGTTGGTCCATGATCTCAGAGGCAGAGATTGGTGATCTGGCAGTAGAGGTTGAACCTCCCCACCAATACTCCATTACATTTTGTTTCTGTGCAACAGGTGGCAACAGAGGCCTAGTCTGGCTAAATGCATCTGACAAGTGGATGTGCGCACAATGACACACTGAGTGGTGCATTTCAGCAGTGGTGACAATGACAGTTGGTCAAATCTGCTAGTGAAGATCCTTACAAGCATGCCATGCAGGGTCTTGTTGATTGCTGGCAAAATTGCACAGCTAGTGGTCATGACTGTTGAAAAACAGCGTTCTGTAGGTGAAAATTTGCTCTATCAAATAGTGTTATTGTGCTCCTTTATCTCTGTTGTAGTGTCCATGGAAGTAGGTAGGAAGTTTTACTTTCAGAGTGACCTACATGTGAGCATCTATCTATCAAACTATGTGCACTGGTTTGTAATCTTTTAAGCATACCAGGACAGTGACTTCTTAGAACTGAATAGAATCCTGCTGCTCATGTCAAGACCAGGGGTTAAGGAGATCATGCTGAAGTAAATGTAGTCTAGCCAGACCCTTGGCACTTACCTAACATAAAAGGTGTGTTCACAGCCCACTGACTTGAGGAGACTTAGCCACAAGCTGAAGTTTTCACAAATGCTTAAATGCTGTGTTGAGTAAGAATAAGCTGAAATACACACATGAATTTTAAGAATGCATTTGCTGCTTCATTTCAGGGTTGCTTCCGAGTTTTTGGATGACAAAGGATTCCATAAGGAGGATCAGGAGGTATTAAAAGATTTGTTTACTTCATGTATAGAGGGTCTTAAATTGGGGAAATCAAGAAAGGAAGGTTAGGATCCTAAAATGGAGAAACCAGGGATCCTAGGCACTTAATGTTGTTGGTGACAAGATGTAGGCTTTTGTAGGGAGATGTTCAGAGCAAGGAAGTAACTAGTAGGGTACCTGCAACACCCCACTCACTTAGTGGGGTTGGGTGAGCTCAGTTATTTTAGCTTGGACAGGCAAAGATACAAATCTGTCTTTCTTGCTGTAACAGAGGCAGCTTTTCAATACCTGTAAGGAGTAAATTTGCTCTATCTTGAGAAAATGATATTATTTCCAAAATGATATTATTTCCTTGTTAGAGTATAAGGAAGATGTATTTAGGTTTTCAAGGACACTTTGAGGGTCTTGCTTTTAATGAGCTCTAATTTGTAAAATTGTTTTTATTTCAAGAACTGGCACTCTGTTAGTCTTTACAATGGTTAAGTCTGTTTGCAGAAGTTTAGAAAACTGTTGAGTAGACACTTAAGTACAGTGATATTGTTGCAAAGTTAAGTTCAGCTATTACTACACGTGGTACATTTTGCCTTGCTATTTCAAGAAAAAAAGATCTAGTATAACCTACACAATAAGTGATACCTGGAATCCACATTTTTGTTTTGTCTTTTCTATATGTTCTGCAATTAAGTATCCAAAAGCCAAAAGAGTCACGACTTCATGTTCTGCAAGACTGGAAAGCAATGTTTGTATCCCACTTCCATTGCTTTTCTTCCCACCATTTTTGTCCTTTATATCATTTCCTCACCCTGGCTCCATTTGCTGCAATGTCCCTGAGCAAGTGGGAAACAATATGGCTAGTATCTTCCTTAAAAAAAAAACAAACAAACAAACAAACAACAACAACAACAACAACAACAAATCTATGGGAAATTTAACTTTTTTTCTGTTTGCTTATTTGTTTGTTTCTTCTTGACAACACTGATTTACGTTACCTAAGAGCAGCTGTAGATAGTATGTATTTTAATTTCCATTCCTGACACATTAGTTCTGCCACCTGAAATATCTGTGCTATAGAGCATCATATATTTCCCTGAGATGCTTCTCCCTCTGGCAGGATCTAAGCTTCCAAATACTCACAAACCAAAAAGCTGCTAGCTGGTCTCTTCCCTGTCATCTGTCTCAGGACCTATGCCAAGCCTTCTGGACTATGTTCCAAATCTGAAGCCTTTTTTTCTGATGAAGTTACAAGGAAAGACAGAAGCATTTCAGTTCCAAAGGATCTGCTCAGGATCCTTTGGAGTGATTTCCACACAAGCAGATCCCTATACTCAGATCTGACTGAGTCTGGTAAGCTCTGATTGAAACACAGAGGGATTTTTTATGCACAAATCTTTTGAAGAAGGAATATCTACAGGAGCTTCAGAATGCATAATTTTANATTTACAGCGGCTTTAAAAAAAAAATTTTTTTTTTTTTTTTTTTTTTTTTTTTTTTTTTAGAAATAAACAAAGTTTAAGAGGTAATATTCATCCATATGTAAAAAGAGGCTCTTAGTTCCTAATCTAAATGAAATGAATAAAAATGAAATCAGTGATAATACAAACTATGGCCTGGAATTTTCTAGGGCATACACATCCACATAATTTTATATGGACCAAGGACCACCACAATGATTACTTACAGCAGATTACATTTAGCATGTGCATAACTATTTCCAGGATAAGAGTGTAACGGGTCATCTTTCAATACACAGGAAACTTAATGAGGGGTCAAAACTTAAAATCCTGGATCTGAATGACTCTGGAATGTGGAATTTCAAAACACAAATCTAAGGATCTGTAAGTTGCCAATATATTCTATTTAAACTTCAACAGAAAAGTCTTGCTAAACATTTTCATGTGGTATTCTCGATGTTATTTTTCACAGTTATACCTACGCATATTTCACTTTAAAGAAGCTTTTGATTTTTAAAATAAGGAAATGATATTTTGAGGACAAAATTTTGTTTATAAAACATATTTGAGTTTTTAGTAGGAAGATGGTAGGAGGTTGTTAGCTGTTTGTGGGAAGAGTTTATTGTGTTACATCTTTGTTTTACTTTTGTTTCTTAGCCCAACTTTAAGGAAAAAATAGTGAAGAGAGAAAGGAACAGTAACTGTTTATGACAGAAATATATCTCTTCTTCAGTGCTTTTGTATGTTTGACCAAGCATGATATTTCTTCTTTTTAATTCTTAAACACTATTTAATTTGGAAGAAACTTTTAACATTTTTGAAAAATAATGATGAGAAAATAATTTATTTCAGAGGATTCTGTAAACACTTTATGCCTTTAAGGGGCAAACTGGGATGATGCTTTCCATCTTTCACATACCTGTGATGAGGTAACTGACAGTGGCTGTTGAAGTGGGAGGGTTATTGTAGCTGGGTTTGGGTTGGTACTGGAGCTCTGGGCATTCAGAGTGGGCTGGGTGCATCTGGGTAAGGAGCAGTGCAAGTAAATGAAGGTGAGTCTGCCTGGAGCGTTTTAATGCATTTTTTTTTTGAGAGGTTCATTATTGTGTTTCCAGTGGAATGAAAGTACTTTCTTGTTACACTATTCATAAGACAGATATCTGTAAATTTTTTTTCTCCTAGAAAAGTAGTTTATCTACTCAACTATTGTCTTCTTGGCTTCTGGTTTTACTGACTTTTAAATCTCTTCTCAAACACCTATTCCCTTTTTATCCTGCATTTTGATGGTACTGGGTGCTTGGGGATTTTGGGGAGGAGAGAGAAGAATAAAGAAATAAGAGAGATTACTTTCACTGTGGAAATGCCTTACTACTGGAAAATGATGGCTGATGCTTTAAAACATGTAATTCTTCCAGTATAAAAATGCAATAACTGTCTTACAAAGAAATAAACAGATAACCATTGGAATCTGAATTTGTATTCATGATATCAAACCAGAAACTATTCTGTCTCTACTTAGCTCTAAAAATAAGGGTTACCTTGCTGAAAGTCAATGTCCCCTTCCTCCATTGACACAAGCTGTATAATACTGCAAGGAGTTAATTCAGTTGAGTATGACTCCGGGAAATTTAGAACTTTTTGAAACCTGATCAAGGCCCCTCTGTCTATATTTTGATGTAGATCCATAGTGTCTGTTGAAAGGAGATATAAGTCTGCTTTCACAAAAAAACAAAAACAAAAAACAAAAAAACCCCCAAAAAAACGTGTCAGGGGTTTAAATATATTTCTATTTAAATATGTTTCAGTTAAACATGAATGAAATAAATAAACAGTAGTAAGATTTGTATTGCAAAAGGACTTCATATACTAGTGTGGAGACAACTGAACCTGGAAATAAAAAATTAAAAAAAAAATCAAAAGATGTAACAGTGATGGAAGGTTTGAGAAAAACTGAAAATAGTAATTTAGACAGAAATATGAGGGTGAAGAGATCTTTGAAGAAATCATCATTCAGGAGTAAATTTTGCTGAGGAACTTCATTTGAGGTGGATGAATGGGCAATTGGGAGGATAGTAATTGTCCTAGCATGTGACTACAAGATCAGATATACCTAAGCAAAAGAGTGGATTGATTACTTGAAGGATTTAGAAGGCAACTGTCTGCAAGGTTGCTAAGGAGGCAAATACCTCAGTGAGAGCAGAAGGATACAACCAGAGATAAGAGGCTGTAGTATTATGTGATGTTGATTATCATATAAAGGATATTTTCTTGTGGTTGATTCAGTGAGCAAAGAAGTATGAGGTAAAGTAATTCAAATGTAGGTGCATTTATAAGCAGCACTGGTAGAGGGATATGTGAAGTCAAGAACAAGAACAGTACAACAATGATTTACGTGACTGCCTGACTAGTACTTATGCAATCGTCAAGTATCATCATAGATCTGTTGGGAAAATCTGTGTTTCTTGAAGGATATAGATCTGCTGAGAGCAATCAAAGTCCTGTCTTTACCAACTCAGTCAACCTGTTGTCAAATGTGCCTGGTACCACACTTGTGTCTACTTAATATGAATGAACCAATGCTGATCAAACCTGATGATCAAAGCATTTGAATGCTCAGAGTTCTCAGTAAGCATACAAATGTTTCACAAGCCTACGAAGCACAACAGTTATTTAGGATACCTAATAATACAGTGAGTAAAATTGTCAAAAGGGGGAATAACAACTTTAGCAACCTTTGCAAGTATTTCCTAAAAATCCTCACTTAAAAATGAGAATGAAAAACAGTTTGTAAAACCTCTGAAAGTTGAAGACCTATGTTTACAGTCAGGCACAATAGTTTCCCTGAATACATAAAGGTCTGATATGTAAAGATCTGTATTTTACACAGTGCAGTAATTTTCTTATGATCGCCCATGGTTTCCATTAATATGAAGAAGATACATGGTATTGAAAACTATATTATCTTAGAAAGGCCTATGGATAGCCCAACTGATGTGTTCATTTCCCTTTCACGAGCCCAAGGTTTGTGACTGACATTAGGGGAGTACTGGAGTGCAGCAGCAAACATTCGGACAGGTTGCTGAAATGATTTGCTTTGCTAACCAAAATATAGAAAGACATCATATTTTATTTGTGTTATTACGACTCAGAAGGCTTGTAACAACACAACAAAAGAATGACAGAGTACTATGAGTGTTGTTTCTTACAAAATACAAGGCATGGAAGAATGTGCTTCTGGAATTTTGAAATCAGTTGTTGTGTTGCGGCTCCTCCATCAGGGACCTTGAACAGGAAGCAGGAATGTGAAGCATGTTAAGTGCTCAGAAATACGCTAAGTAAGATCTTCCAATTCCAATGCACTGTAGATGCTGACAGAGAGTATAAGATACCAAATGTCATGCTCAAAAAGTGGCTTTCCTCTAAATGAATGTTAGATTTTTGATAGAGCTGGGAATGTACTGCCTCTTCTTACACACTTATAAGCCCTGTATGGCTTGTCAAGCTAATAAAGCCTCACTGAACTGAAACTGCTTTCTAATTATGTTGTGTGGCAATACCTGTGGAAACTCTTTGCCTTCAATAGAATTGCAGAGGTGGAACTGATTGGGAGTTAGTGAGGGACCTAGTAAACAATGCTCAAAGAGGGATAGGATTCAGCACCCCTGCTCCTGCATCAGTCATTTGCACAGAGCTAATAAGAACAAAATCCAGTAAAGCACTCTATGTGATATGAATGGCTGTGCAACTCTGCTGAATATAAAGATGCTCTTGTACAGACAGCTGTCAGCATAGAAGTACATACTTGTATAGTCAAGTAAACTCAACATTTCTCCAAAAATGTTAGTAGTTTTGTGATTCACTATCTGGGAAGAAAATTCTCTGACTCCATCATGGTGTTAGAAAGTGGTATTCCTTTATTCCTCACGATAGGTACTGGGTGACTTGACAAAAAATGTGCGACTCTCAGAGATCAGGTTCTACATTTAAACAGTTAAAACATACATATGCAGAACGTGGGCATACATATTCATTTTCCAAGAACTCATTAATATATGCTAATGTCATTCTGGGTATGTGCAGTTACATTTAGGGTGGTCCTACACCCATTTACTTTATCTCTGTTTTTCCACCATCAGCTTAATCTCTGAGACTTCTGGCTAACCTTTAGCTGTTTTTCCCCAATTTGGCAAATTTCCATTGGTTGTTAGGCCATAATGAGCAACTTACAAAACAATATATGTGACATCTGAAAACAATGTCCATGCACCTGGTGGGTACAGAAGATAAAAGTAGCCTATTATGACTCCAGTGCCTCTTGTGAAGCAGAATTAAGAGAAAACAAGGCTGTTTACTCACTAAGCAAAGAAGCAAAGCTGAAAAGGAAAGTTTTAGAATTAGTAGGTTTTTTTTGTTGTTTTTGTTTTTTTTGCTGAATTAGGATGTTGGTCCTTAAACAAATACACTGATCCTATTGCTAAACAAACCAGCCTATATCAGTTTTCTCCACTCTCTTCTAAGCATAGCTTCATATCAGGGATAATTCTCTCATGACGCTGCTTTAACAGCATTGATTGTGGAGATGAGCTCTGTGGAGAGGCACCTGGGTATCCTGGTGGACAACAGGTTGGACATGAGCCAGCAGTGTCCCCTTGTGATCAAGAAGGCCAGCGTATTCTGGGGTACATTAAAAAGAGAATGGCCAGAAGGCCGCTCTTCCCCTCTTCCTCGTGTACTCTGCCTTGGTGAGGACACGTTTAGACTACCATGTCCAGTTCTGGGCTCCCTAGTTCAAAAAAGATAGGGATCTCCTAGAGTCCAGTAGAGGTCCACAGCTGCTGCTGTTCACCCTGAGCACCACATGCCAAGCTGACCTCGGTGCCTGCGGGGATGTTAGTCCCACATCTCACGCTCCTCTCTCAAAGCTGCACCTGCAGGGCAGTTACCCTTCCCTAACTCCGCTCTCCCTGAGCACACCTTACTCACGGCTCAGCTCTAGCAGCATTGTGTCCCTGCTGGAGCTGCTCTGTTGTGACTTGAGGCAGTGCTGGGCCCTGCTCTCCGGTGCCCCCCAGCTATAAAAGCTTGCCACCTAAGTCCAATACTTCAGCACAAGTTAGGTTTCTGTCCATACAAGATGGAAGTCATTGCATCTTGTTTCTTTGCATTTTCACTTTACTTATTTCCCCTTTTTCTTTTCCTCTTTCTTTTCTTTTCCTTTAACATGTTCTTACTGTCAGTCCTGGATGAATGTATTACCTTTTTCTACTGAAGGTGCAGCATGTTTGATGGCAGGTTTTGTGTAAAGAATTGCATGTTGTGGTAGCTTACAGAGTGGTAGATAACAGCACATCAACAGATTTATCAAGTTTATCTGAATGCGTATTTAAAAATGCCAAATGCTTTCAGCTTGGTTTTGGCGAGTCTTTTGAATCTCATTAAAATGCAACCTTGAGGGAGTTTAGAGATCTGAAGCAGATGTAATTAGCTCTTTCTTTAAAGGAAATTTGCCCTTGCTGACAAAGTACGAGCCAAGATGATTATGATTCTTGCAGGGTTTAGTATATAGAAACTCTTAAAACCATGAGTAGGTCTCCCTGCAGGTACACTTGAAATAATATATATTAAAAAAAAAAGAATAATAATAATTAAAAAAAAAAGATTGAGGATTTGCTCCTGATGTAATTATGCAACTCTGACATCACAACAAAGAATGAATGTTCCTCATTACAAGTGAAATCACAGGTATGCAGACACTGACATTTCTATCCTAACAAATTGCTTGACCCACACATGATTGAAATCACAATACAGGGTGTGGAAATAGCACTTGTCTGAATACATGACACAGGGTTGGAAATTGAAGTGTTTGCAAGCTTTTCCCTTGCTAGTATTTTTCTGGTGTGAGATTAACATAAGCTGTAGTTGCCACTTGATATTCATGTCAAGTTAGCATACTCATCAGGCGGAGCTGGATTTTGCCTTCAGCTACAGGCAGCAAACTCCTTTTTTTTTCTTGAGATTCACCTCTAAATAGACGCTGAACTGGGACCAGGGAGTAGTGCGAGACGTTCTGGGTACTTTACTCTAAACAGTTATTGCCAAGCTGAAATGTGCCAGCTGCAAGAAGCTGTTTCCAGGACTTTGCAAACCTCCCCCGGCCTGCTATTTCTGATAGCTCAGGCTGCAGCTTCCCACAGAAGCTGCAAATTCTCGGCCCAGCAGAAGTAAATAGGGTGTCACACTGTAGGTGTTGACTGAAGTGTGCTGGATGCACACTGTTATAACAGAGAAATTGTGTTTGGCACAATCTGATAAGGGAAAGAAAATTTGGAAGTCTTTTGGAGAAGTTTTTTTTCTTAAAAAAAAAAAAAAAAATTTAGGCAGTCTTCATGTATTTTCTCTTTGCTTTTATCTTCCCATGGCTCTGCTGATTGTCCAGTGCTTCTGTGAGGTGTCTGGTGTGCCCGTGTGGACAAAGTACATCAGTAATGGTATCTCCCTCTTCTTGACCAATGGCTGGTGCAACTTCTTGCTTAAGGCATAAGTTATACATTTGCCACTGACTAAAACAGAACAAGAGTTTAAAAACTGAATACAGTCTTAGCTAAAATAGACTTAATATTACTGAGAAATTGCAATGATAATATGCATCCTGAATGCACATCTATGGGGTAAAATGACTTTCCTTAAGTTGTCATCTTAAGCATGTGTATCTTGCTATTTTTTCTTCTGAAGCTGGTCATTTGCACCTCTATGGAGTTAGAAAAAATGAGTAAAATTATTCTTGCAGTGACTGGTCAGAGTGGAATGAGCAGATTTTCTAAGTGTAAGAGATTTCCCTCTGCAAATCTAATACTCTCTCTTATACATTCCGTTCAGAGTTCTTTATAATTTTGCCCCTCCCTCTGCTCTACCTGCAGTTATCATCTGCTGATGAACATTATCGTACTGAAAGCCTCACTGTGAGTGATGTTAATGTAGAAGACTTGTGTCTTCCATTGGTGTTGATTTTGTAACTTCATAAATCTAGAATAAATCTAGGGTGACATTGGCCTTTAGCAGAGTTGTCTCTCTATGATGTGAATCCTTGTTCTCTGGTTAAGGGAATGTTGATATCAATGTAGTTAACACTACTTAATTCAAATGAATTTGAGTCACCTGTCTGTCACAGTTGTGTTTTTTTCCTGTCAATCATTTCCTAAAACAACAGTGCATTATTTCATAATATTTTCATTTATTCAAGCTATATGTCATGCAGTCTGATATTTTGCTTTGATTGACTTGTGTTTAAATATCAAAAGGTAACACCTTGGGAGAAATCCATTTTTTCTGAGGAGGCTGATGGTGTATTTTTATATTGTACTAAAGATCCGTAGAGGAAGCCTTGAACTAGTTCCAAGGGTTCGGTGTGTGCATATATATATGCACACCCTTACATGCACATATCTGCACTGTCAGCACACAGTAGTATGTGGCCGTACCTCCTTCCGCCCAGGAATTACGATAACAATGTTTGCATGGCATTGCACCTAGCCCAATAAGCTCTGCCTCTGAGCAGGGCTTTCTGCTTCCAGACTCAAAAGTATTTCAGCCACAGGCAATTTCATCAGCACTCTGTATTGTGCAGACACTCGAATGCACAGTCTGTGTGTTATGGCACAGTTGTGCCTTGAGCTCTGAGGATCTCATGTCTAAAATGCCAGGCTGCTGTTCATTGTGTGCTATGCTCGAAATTGTGATCCTGGGGGGATGCAGGCAGTCGTTGTGTTGGTAGCCAAAGAAGCCTAGGAAAGAAAATACCAGAGAATGTAATTTCTCGGCAGGCAAACACAGAACAGCATAGGCAAAATGCAAGGTTCACTTTCACAAGGAGGAAAGCAGTGTGACCTGCCTCTTTTAAGCCTGTTTCCAAATTATAAACATTCTTTCACAAAGTCATGAGGACAAGTTGTATTGATAGAAATAAGAGCAATCAGAAAATTTGCATGGAAGTCTGAGACATACTATAATCATCTCCTCATGAATGCAAAGCCCTTTGGCGTCATTGCTGTCCATATCAAGAAGTGCTGTTTCTATCATTTCTTTTATGTTGGAAATTCTGTATTAAAGTTTTTTTTTTTTTAATATTGAAGTATTTAAAGTAGTACTGGATGCAAATGTAGCTTGCTCAATTCTGTGTCATAGAAGAAAGGAGAATTGATGCTCTGTCTCCTTTGTGATGTTAGACAAAGCATAAATGGGTGATACATAGAGTAACAGAGGCTGAAAGGATCTTCTGACCAATTCCACAGTCAAAGCAAAGCCAGAAGGATCTGTTCCATGATCAGCCCAAGCACAGAGGTGAGGCTCACTGGTTTGTAGTTCCTGGGTTTTTCTTTCTCCCTCTCTTGAAAACAAGTCATGTTTTCCTTCTTCCAGTTACTGGACACCTCATCTGACAGCCACTACTTTCCAAATATGATGCAGAACAGGTTGGCAACCATGTCAGCCAGTTCCTTCAGGATCCTGGGATGCATGTCCATCCAGTCCCACACGCTTGTATGCATTTGGCTTCACGGAGTGGTCCTATACTTGCTCTGCTCCTTCAGTAGAAGGGATTTCGCTCCCTTCACTCTTAACTTGAGGTTCAGGGACACGAGAGGTATGGAAAGACTGACTGCCAGTGAAGACTGAGGCAGAGAATTAATTGAAATGCCTCATCTTTCTCTGTATCTGTTGAAGCCAATTTCTCCCTTCTCATTTATCAGATTGTGTACACTTTTTGCCTGTCTCTTCTGATCAATGTACCTATGGAATCCTTTATTATTATTTTCCACATACTTTGCCAAATTCAGTTCTATCGGCACCTTGGTTTTCCTAATCTATCTCTGCATGTCCCAATGGTATCCCTGTATTCTTCCCAGACCATCCATCCCTGCTTCCACTGCCTGTACTTTTCCTTATTTTCCCTCAATTTTACCAGCAGGTCCTTGCTCAGCCATGCCAGTTTCCTGCCTTCTCTGCTTGATTTCTTATGCTGGGGGATGGAGAATTCTTGTACTTTCAGAGAAGTGTCCTTAAAGAGCTGCCAGCTCTGGGTACCTGTACTTTACTGTCTGCGTGAAGAAACAGTTAAGGGCTTAATTTAAGAAGGTCAAAATAGTAAACAAATTTAAAAGGGTCAATGTACTTCAGAGTGTAAAACAATGTCAGACAGCGGAAAGATTGCTTTGATCCTAATTCTCTGCATCACACAAAGACGTCGGTCCTTCTTAGACTTCCCTGACACTAACAAAGTAAGACAAGAGCTGACTTGTGAGACCTTGTTTTACTGTTATAGACTCTGTCCTCTTCCGGCAGAGTATTTCAGTGTATCAGTGTATAAATAACCCTAAGAGAACTATAGCTCACAGTTGTGTTATTTGCTATATGCACAGCAGAACCAATTAGAAGTGATGAGTCTACTTAGTCGATTTGATTTGTCAGTGTATGTTTTTTTGGAATTGTTTATACTCCCCCACCTGTACTTTGCAGTACACAACTACTCTCCACACATATGGTATAGCAGTCTACAATCAGAAACCTATTGTTCATACTATGCAGTAATACAAATATATATATATAAAAGATATAGTTTTGAAGCCCTGTTGTACACTGCATTGAATTCAGTGGCAAATTCTTTTTTTTTTTAATTGCCTTGTAAGAGAGAACTGTGTTGGTTGGGGAGCTTTTTGTTTGCTTGTTTTGTTGGTTTTATTTATTCTATTCTTCAAGGAAACTGCTCTTATTTATATATACATATAACAAAAAAAAAAAAAAAAATTAGCTCCCAAATTTGTATAGTTAGCTAGCTCTGTAATCACAAGCACTGTTGAAATGTTTTTGGCCAACAAACAAATCCCATGCTGATTTCAAGGCAGGGTCAATTAAAACAAGTAAATATTTTTTCTCTTTTTAGGGAAGCTTTTGCAACAGAAATGAAACAAATTATGTTCTACTCCAAAACATAAACAAACACCAACTACAGAATTTCTTCATTTGGGAACAAATAACTTATGGCATAGCATGGAAATGAATGGTTTATGTGTAATTCTTGTATTGTATCGTTCTACAACTTGTTCTAGTAGTTCAGTTAGCTTAATCACTCCTGATTTCAGAGAATCTTCTCATTTGTAGCAGTCCCTGTTAGGGTACAGCAGGCTCATGGCTATGAACACAAATGTGGATTAAGAGTCATAATGCAGAAAACTGTGGTTGACTTCTTTTATTTAATTTTCAGTGGGTACTTTACAGCCTAATATACAGCAGTGACAAATTCTGCAGTGTGTTTTCCTAACAATGCTCCTTCACTGTATAACCTTTCTTTATTTTGGGACACATTGCTTCCTTGGCACTTCAGAAAGCTCACTTAAACAGCACCATTCCTATATCTTCAGCAAAGACAGGAGCAACTGGTTTGCCATGAATGTGTACCAGCAAACTCTGATAACAGTTACGGCAATTGGAGACTGTATGAACTTCTTCTGATGCAATACAGCTTCAAGTAGTAGTCTTACTACAGGACTTGATGATCTTGTAGGTCCTTTCCAACCTAATGCATCTATGAATCTATGAATCTATGACTCCGTGGCTTGTCTGCTGGCAGGACAGAGGAGTCGGTGGCTACGCACCCTTGGCCCGCTTCCAAATTGTTTTCTTCTCAAACTGGAAGGGTTTGTTTGTTTCTTTGTTTGTTTTTCCCCTTCTGTTTTTCCTTCTCCTGTTAACACAAATGTTAGTATGTATGTAAGTTATCCTCTATAAATCTAGTGCATAAAACTAATATGCAACTTTGTGGTGACTGCTCAACATCTGATGGGATGTGTTACTTCCTAAAAAGAAGGACTGGAGAGGACGGAGAGAAATAAAGCTAATATTTCCAATGCCACCCCAAAAATGTGGAAGGAAAAATGGCTAACTACCTCTCCAGGATAGATAGCAGACAGCTCTATCAATGATGACAAATACAGCAAATGTAGCAGTGATTATTATATGAAAATAAATATTCATTTGCATGTTAGTCATGAAAGTTTGTATTACTGAGGTTATTTCTGTCATTTTTTGTTCTATAGTTGTTTCTGTAGTTCCAATCAATTTTGAGGGATAATATTTATAGATTTTCTCCTCACATCCAGATAATCAGTGCATAATATAGCATGATTGGATGTTTTGTAACATGATGATATTTTTTGAGGCTGTGAAGAGAAAGCTGCTAGTAATTCAGGTTTTCCTTCATGTTGTTTTCCTGATTTATGGTATCCATCCCCCGTTGTCTTAACTTTCCTTTGCAAGGCTGCAAAGTTGTGCCCTTTTTCATGACCTAATCTAAGAAACATGAGAGTTCACGTGAAGCCTCCAGCCCCAGAAGTAAGCAACTTTACTTTGGGTCAATTCTCATTTGAAAACAAAAGTCTGCATAATGTTAAGAGGAGAGGAGCTGCTCACGTATCTGTGCATCACAAAATGCAGTTGAGGTCCAGAAATGTTTACAAGAATGCCATCTTGAACTCAGCCTTTAGAAACATCACGTACACCAGTCATTTGAGAAATGAAGCTTAGACAGCAATTCAACTTGAAAATCTTCCCATCCTTTTTGAGCTTGATACGACGATCAGAAGTGCATGTTGTGGGCTGCACAGCAAAATGAAACCATTTCTTCAGTTTATTTAGGACAGAGAGCATTAGATACGTATTGATTTGTACTCTTATTTTAGTTCCTGTCTGGTTAATGTGGCCCCATTGCCTACCCAAGAACAACAAAAAGGTTGGCTTAGCCTCCTTTATCTGTGTCCTTCTGTAAACCTAACAAGGAGAAAGGTATGTTAGGTTGCATTGTCTTCAATGCAGCAGCAGTGACATATTTGTTGGTGTCCAAGCAAGCTAGCCAATACAATCCGTAGATAGCCCTTGGTATGTTACAGTGCTATCTCTGGTGACAAAATGACAGATTCTGGTGGTTTTACTTCTGCTCTTACTACAAAGTCCTGAAGAGTTGAAAAAATTGTTTATCTTCTGGAGAAGGGAAAAAAGAAGTATAAAACTAGCCTGATAAGAATAGATGTTTACTAGTTGTGATATCTATTACTAGTTTGAGCTTCTAGGATAATGAAATCAGTATACTATTACCAAACTGACAATTGGCTTTAAAGAAGTAAAACATGCAACTACAAAATAAAATCACATCACATCATAAAGCTGAGAATGTCAACTGTAGGAAATAAAAGTTAAACCCAAATATTTTGATTTGTCCTTAATTTGTAGGAAGGGAAAATCCAGATATAAAATATTTGAGATGCAACAGTCATAAAGAAACATTTTACTGTGCTTTGAAGAGCCCCAAAGTTCAGATCTTTGTAATGGTCCATCTCATGTACCAAGTGAACAAAGACCAAATCAGCCAAAGGCAAGGGGACTTTTGGAGGGAAAATAAGACTCTTAAGGTTTACATGGCATCATCAGTACAATTAGGTGGAATGCTGCAGGTGTTAAACAGCATGTTTTATTGTTATTATTCTTCTCCAAAAACAGAAGAGGTTGTTTAAGGTCTTAATACAGAAAAAAAAAATTAAACCAGCTATGAACAAGGGTTTTATTTTCAGGAAGACCTTTAACAACAACAAAGGAAGTCTCAAGATGATGCATGATCTCTATATTTAGAGCAAAAGACAGTAATAAAGGAATTCATAACAGAGTAACTTGAGAGGAGAAAGACTATGGCATCGGTGTAATTATGAATTACTTTACAAGTTTACTTCACCTTAAGGGAAAGTAAGGAAACAAAAGGTTCTTGAATGCATAGATGTCTTTTTTTAAATTTAAACTGTAATAGCATTATTTTTCTTTGGATACACTGGTTCAACCAGCAGAAAACACTGTAGACTAGTTGCTGAATGTTTTGCAGGACTCTACTCTGAAGCGGTATACCATTTCTGTATTCTTTTAATTTTCTTTCAATATTCTGTGACCCTGAAAGTTCTGAGAGGGAAACTTCAATTTGGAAGTGGTCAGCTGAAATATGCAGAACTCCCGTTCCTTCACAGTTATCTCCAAACATTCAGAGAAGCCTCTGTTCTTGCTCAGCCCATTCCTTCCCCATGTTCTGATCTCAAATCCTTTTTGCATCCAACTCCTTTCCAGACGCTATTTTCATCACATAGCTCATACCTTCTCTTGCTGCTTTTAATGTCTTCTGAATTTTTTTCTTATCCCTGGAAAATAGTATTGTCCAACTCAGTTTTCTTTAGGTTTCTTTTGTCAGCAAATGCTTGTGTACCATTCCAAAAATAAGTTACTTATAACTAATCAGTGTAAACACATAATAAGAAATTCTAATTAGTTATGTAATCTGAACAAACTCAGTGAGCCCTCTCATCCAGTCTAGCTTTTCTTTTGTCACTCAGCATGGTGCTGACTCTGAAATTGTAGTACTTTTCAGAGCTAAAAGACAAAGCTGTGCTGGGTGTTCAGATGCTTTGTATCTTACAGTTTTTCATATAGCAAGGCTGACTATATGATATTCTGTTCTGAAAATGCTTGTCGGCTGTTTTACACATGAGTAGCTGGAGAGCTGTTATCACGTAACATGTAAACTGTAACATTTGTCCTTCAAAGTCCAGGTAGAGCTGTGGCAGCGTATGTACATAGTTAAGTAGTCAAGATGTGACTACTAGATTTGACCATCATAGAATAATAGTCAAATTGTGAATAATGTTGTATGCCTCCGGGTGATGTAATAGGATAAAAAATAAATAAATAACTTTCTCATCCAATTCTATTCTAGATTTTACTAGCACAAGATGAGAACTCAACCTAACTGAGCAGTTCCCATTCAGGTTCTATGATCTGTTTGATAATCAGTTGACTTCCTAATAATTACAGAAGTAACCAACAAGACTACAACAATACATCTTTACAATTCTAATTTAAATGTTATTCTAATGTAATTTCAGAGCATAAATCCATGGTGTGCTCTCTTTGAGACCTAGCTAGCACCTTTGGTACCTGTAGGTCTTTTCAGGAGAATTAATATGAGGATAGTGGTAATGGAAACAATATCTTCTTGCTGTTATGATGAAAAAAAAATACAACAAAAAAACAACAACAACAAGACAGCAGTGGCATTTTCTTTGTTCTATTCTTCGAAACATAGGGGGTACACTATCTCTAGATGCACAAAGTGTTGGAGCATAGGAGGTCAATCAGTCAACAACTGGATCTTTTCCTTTCCCTACAGTGGCTGAGTATACAGGAGATATCTAACATAATCGTGAAAAACATTTAAAAATAAAGAAAAGCTAAATGAATATTTATGAAATTAAATAAATATATTCTTTGTTCAGTTCATGTTAAGATTTTTATTTGCTTCTTTAGGAAGTTGTTTAGAAAATTCTACTCAATTGAATGTTTGGGATGCTTTCAAAAATGTTATTTTTCAGGTCTTTCAGCAAGTAGAAGATTATATTAGTGCCAAGGGAGCAGTTGAAACCAATTGCTTTAGGCAATGTAAAAATACAAAATAAATGTCTGTCTTGATCCCAATGAGTGCTTAACTTATGTAAGAGTGGAATGTTAAAGAGAAAGGAAATGTAAGAGCAAAGTGAACACAGCTTCAATTCTTCAGGTTTTTTTCTTTGTTTGCTTGTTTTGTTTTTGTTTTTGTTTTTTTGAATGTAGATTCATGTCAGTAAGGTGTACTTTTAACTGAAAGATGAAAAGAATGTATGTTGGAAGAAAGAATGCTGAAGGAAATGACTAGGAATTTAACTGTAATAAAGACTTGCATAATCTTTGTGTTACATCAGGCAAACCACAAGGCAATGTTTTAGAAAAAAGCTTTGTCAGCAAAGATAATGCTTCGGTCTAAGATCCAAATGGTGTATGACTTGAGCCAAGAAGGAGATGCCCAATGTGAACTTCCTTGTTTCTCCTTTTAAAACAAAATTGGAAAAAAAAATGCTGCTTTTCTTTCTTTCTATTTTTTTTTTTAATCTTATCCTTTGATGTTCATTCTTTGTTTGCAACCTGCTGAAAAAATGATCTGTCTCTGACATCCTTAGTTAAAGTTTTCAGTCTTAGCCCACTGTAGTAGTTACTCTTCTCCTAATTCCCTGGTGGCTCCTAACACTGCTTCTTACTGAGCCTCGCTGTGCAGCATGTGTTGAAACTAGTGTAGGTTCCAGTTCACTAGATGTGCCATCAGAGTGCAAAGGGGGTTGAAGTTCGATACGCACAAAAATGAACTCCTTCAGAGACAAAATTCTTTAATGCACTCTTCTAATGATGTCAGAAGAGGCAGACATTGGACAGCCTGAGTCGCTCTAAAGTTGAGTTTGGAACATGAAAACCAGAACCTCAAACTTGCAGATTGTTCTGAAAGATCTACTTTGCTTTGTGGGAGGTAGACAGTTTCTCCCGGCCCCTTTGCCTTCCCTTCTTAAGGCAGAATACTTGCATTTGAAATACATTATTTCTCTAGTGTAGCTATATCAAACAGTTATGTTAAATCTAGATAAAAGACAGTAGGGAGGCCTCCCTGTGTGCCCAGTGTGTGTATCTCAAGTACTGTGATACTGCACTTCAGCAGAGCTATTCTGATGGGTTTCCAATAGGCACTGTCAGGTTCTGTGTACTTGCATAGTTTGGGAAAAGGATGCTTGAATTAAATATCAATAGCATGCAGTCCAACTACCATGCACTACAAAGATTTGTGATGGGCATGAATAACATGACGAATGTGTTTGAAATACATAGTCACAAATGCATGTTTGTGCCCAGATGTGCGTAGTACTTGCTTCACCTGCATGTTCAAGATGATACTGACTCCCAATGGGTAGGAATAACAGTTTTTAATTAATGCAGAGACTGAAATTCAGTATGCTGATAAATATTTAGTTTTAAGGAGCAGCTTTTTTAAGAAATCCAAACGTAGAACACAAAACATCAAATGATTTGCATAGCTACCTTGAGTTGAAGGTTTTATGCACACAGAAATACAAGCAGGACTAAAAATGTGATAGACTTGTGGAATGTTGCCAACTGAGAAGATAAATTACTGTATCTCGGAGCATTGCTCTAGCTCATAGAGCACATAAACAGGTGTTTCAGGAGGGTTTGTATTCATTTTACCTTTGTAGAAGTACAGCACTCATTACTGTCACTTAAGCATATTAGCAGTGTGGATATAGGACACGGGCTTACGTCTGAACCTGGCCCAAGTCAATGAATTGACTGAATAAATGAAGTCATGTTTGGAAGATCCAGGCATGTTTGGAAGATCCAGGCAAACATTTACGTGAAAGTAAGGGCTGTGTCAGCTCAGCAGTCACGCAGATGAAAAATTAAGTCAATTCTCTGCAACTACTAAGGATTTGTTGATGTTGTTCTCCCATTATTAGGTACTTGAAAACTTTCTAAATAGGAAGATTCTTTCTTGTCTTCTGGTTGGATGGGAAATGGACACAAAATTTATTGGTGATTCGTTTTGTTTTATTTAGACCTTTCGTGTCGTGGAGTGAAATTGGAATAGACTAAAGGCTGCCACTCTTCTAACATCACATAAAGCGTGAAAATAATGAATAGGTGATTGCTGTTACTAATATGGGTGCATCAGTATGACTAAACTAGTTCCTCTATCGCTCTGTATGCTTTCAGAAATACTCGTTTTTGCAGACAAAATCACAGGATCTATTCATGTACCTTCTAGAGGAATCCTTCCCTGTCCTGAAAATGTCCTTCAGTACTCCAGCTTGAAAAAAGTAACTTCAAGTTATGTCTCTTTCTTCTGTTCTGCTTCCATCTTTATTTGAGAAACCAGTCTGAATATATTGTACATGATGAGAAGTTAAGGCTGAGGGAAAGAGGAAAGGGGTTGACAAGTCAAAATAACACTTGTTATGCCCACAGTTTGAGACAAATGGTGAATATGCATGCATTAGTTTCTTTAAAAACAATATTTTTCTGGAACAAGCTTTCAACATAAATGATACACATATGTGTTTGTTTCTGTAACACATATGTTTGGATGTCTTTACAGACAAGGGTATATTGGTAAAATAAAAATCACTGGGATGTGAATCTGATACATTTACTCTTTCCATCTCTTTATGAAGTCTTATATAACACATTCTTTAAGTCTTTTTTCCCCACCTATGAAAAGGTTGTAATTCTAATTTTTCCACAATTTTGGTCTCTGTTTGAGTATCACTATCTAATAACTATCACTAATAATAATGATAATATAACTAAAAAACAGAAACCATGTTTTTCTGAGAGGAGTCATACTGTTTAAGTATTGAGTGACCTACAAAAGAGCTCTAGCATTAATAACAGTGTACTTTGGGATGTTTAAGTCATTACCAATTTACTTATAATATAGATTCCAGCTTTAAAGAGGCTATTGAATGTGTAATGCTCTCCTCTTCAATACTGTCCACTCTCTCTGACATTGTCTGATGACAATGTTTACTCAAGTCCAAGTGTTTCTTGGAAGTATCTTTAAGTGCCAATAATGAAGCATCTCAGAGGCTCCATGTCTGTCTCAGCACAGTTGTTTGTATTTTTTCAAGCTTGAAATATAATGCAATCAAATTCAGGTGTTTTTTTTTTGTTTGTTTTGTTTTTTAATCAAGGAAAATATTATTTCCTTTGTCTAGCATTAGCTTCTTTTCCCTTGCCTTCTGTAAAATCTTTGAGGTTTTTTTTTTTTTTAAATGAAGAAATAGATGCTGTTTTCTATGCATTATGTTATCTTAGGAAAGATCTGTGAGTCTTAGAAGCTTTTATTATCATTATGCTATAGAGGAAAGAACTGGGAAATAATAAATCCGTTAGAGAAGAGGCATGGAAGATTTTCATCTTGAGATGTGCCGGTGTGTCTCGTAATTGGCAAGCAGTTGTACAGTCAGATCTATCTGGTGCAATTTGGTCCAGAATGCTGAAGAGGAGTCAGTGAGTATTAAGGGTTTCTGTTCTAAGAGCTGATGGACTGGCCACATCAGATAGCAGGGAAGCTAAATGATACAAGAACATTTTCTGACCTTTTTGTATTCGTTCAAAATGGATTCATTCGTTGTTCCTTTTTTTTTTTTTTTTTTAAATACACTTATTTAAAATGAAAATTCCAACTTAAACATTATTGGTGCTCTGCTGCATGAAAAGAATTGACATTTTTCTTTCACCAGATGTTTGCTAACAAAAGTGTCATCAGTGTTGTTTGTTACTTTGAGATGAAATATTTTATATTGGGCATAGCATATAATTAACTATAGATAAGCAAATAAGAGCAAATTAAGTTTCATAATAGGAAGTATTATTGAAAATCAACACACTAATTATAAAGTGCAACAGCTCTGTTTATAGAAATGTAGGGTTTTTCTGAGTTCTAAAGCCCTGTGTTTGTCAGAGATGCTCTCAGTTAGAAACTGCTTAATCCTGCCCAAAATAAGTTCTTAGCATTTTCTGTAATATTAGCTTGATTCTCAGAGGTAGAACTTCCATTGGTCTCTGTGAGTTCTGCTAAGTGTTGTTTATTTACAGGAACTGGATATTATGGATATCTTTTCACTTAAATTCCACATTAAAAACAAAATCTTGTCCTATAAGGTATCACAAAACCTATGGACCATGGAATGACATTTAAGTGAAAAAGTATTAGAAAAATAGCATGTTATCAAAGATATGTTGTAAGAAGTCATTTGTTTCAGCTCTGACTTCTCTCTTTTTCTATTTGCTTTTTTTGCAAATCTGCTGCCAACAGCTAAATACTTACATGGTGAGATGGTTTTAAGAACAACAAAAAAGTTTATAGATGAAGATGTTTTCTAAGTACTTTAGTCCAAATACAGAAATTTTTAAATTGAAGCAACAGAAATTTTTTGTTTGGAAATGTTGTCTGTGTCCTGTATTGCACTCCTACCTGCAAATGTGTTTTGCAGTAATACTTGAGAGCCATATGTAGTGGTGGAGCACAGGCCTGCTGAGGTACAGGCACCAGCTGCTCCTATTATTTACATGGTGTTGGGCAAATCGTCCACACACAACTGTTTCACCATTTCAGCTTGTGTGGGGTGGAGGTCCACCAAGTAGCATGAATGCAGGTTTCATTCCTTAGGTAGAGTGAGACTTTCTGGGAACAGAAAGCAATATAAAAGTGAGCGCAAGCCCCGTGTAGTGGAAATGCTGAGTCATGATTTGAACCAATGATTGAGCACCTGGTAGGAAGGCAGGGCCAACCCAGGGGAGTTCAGGTGCAAGCAGTGTATCTAAGTGATTGGAAGGGAGTGAAGCCAGGAGCCACCCCTTCCCAGATATTATTTAAGGGTTGGCAGTAGACCTGAGGGTATCTCACCAGGAGATCTCTGCTTGTGTGAGGATCTTGTAGTCTTTCTGAAGGTAAACAGTTTCTCTTATTTCTGTGCATATTCCTGTTGTGTCTGAGCAGGTCTCACTTGCTGTGGCCTGGGATTTTGCTGCTCTGCTGTCTTGTGCTTTCTGTTGTGTTACACCCTGCAAGCAGAGTTAGTACTGATGTTGGTAGTTATGTAGAAGAATTATGTAGAACAATAATTGCACCTAACGGATTTTATTTTTTTTTTAAATTAATTAGTTAAGGGCTTCCCAGTTACAAATCCTAATGAATGGGGAAGGAGCTTAGGAGGCAATTTCATCAACAGAGCTGGAGGAGTTAAGGACCAATGATGTCTTCAAACAGCTACTGTAACTCACAAACTTGCATTCTGACTTCATACTAATCTTTCCCCTCTACCTTGTCGAGAAAATACCTATGTCTTTGTATACAAATAGCAGCTGTAAAATAAATGTCCACACACTGGTTATAGGTGAGCATAACAGGGTACCTGGATGCCTACAGAATGCCTGAATGCTTCAGCTTGCACCTACAGTAGTTCTTGAGGGTTTTAAGGAGCCTTAGAGACTTATGCAAATGTGCTTTCTAGGAGGTAGCAGAGATGGAGGTGACAAGAGCATGGCACAGAGCTGAGAAAGATGTTCAGCTGCTATGTTGTGTGAAGATGAGGGAAGCATGGTCCATGAAAACCACCTGCACCTCACCTCGAGATCTGCAATGAGGGCAGGTGCTGCTGGGGGACACAGGGCAGCATCTCCTATCAGCCACATGCAAAAATGGGTCTGACCTTATACCCTCATCTAGAATTAGGTCCTGATTTAGCTGTTTTTTCAAATTAGCTGGACAAATGGCCACTGACTTTCAAAGTGATTTGCTTGAGCAAAGAAAGCATTAGTATGTCATTTGGGATTTATTCATATTTTATGAAGCATTTAAGAATTCTTCAGAATGAATTGTTATGCACGTATAATATCAGTTACATAGAAGGCTGCTGAATTCAACAATGAACAGCTAAAAAGGGCAATTTTGTCCTTTATTGCCCTGTTTTTTCCCAATTTCACTTTGTCTGGAGTAAAATTAATAATAATACTGTTTCTAGCATGTCTGAACATCTATTGAAATAATAAATCAAGCTTCCAAGGCACAAGTGTGATTTTAAAAATACATAAACGTTAATGAGCTTCATTTTTCTCAGCTTTGTCTTTTTGTTTCTCACTTTGATAGCATATCAAACCATTCTTAATAAATCAGATCTCCAAGTTAAATTGTACACTACATGTAGAACAGTTTATGCTGTGCAGACACATAAATGGCTTTGGCAACCACTTTGAAATATAAAGAGATTCATAAACAAAATATTCATCCAAAAATCTACAGTTCAAAACATACCCAATTAGAATTCAGAAAGCAGATGAGTTTTAAATGCAATCTTAAACTTGGAAGGAGAATCTATCAGGAGATAATTGATTCCACCGAACAGAACCAATCATTGAAAATGTTCTGCCACCAGAGGATTCTAGGAGCTATACAAATGATAATAACTCTATACTTTTCCTTATGATATTTCTGACAGATTTCTACAAGCCATTGTCCCACCTCGCTGAGCAGACTCCCCCTCTTCTGTCACGCTATGTTGCCCTGCTGTTGTCCTATTTCTTTCCTGGATGATGAGGGTGGCTCTGTGTTTACCTCCCTTTCTCTTCCAGCAGAGACTGGGGAGAAGTGTGCTTCTGAGGGGGTTATGCTGGCTGTCTTGCCACCTTGAGAAATGTGCCATTTGTGCAGGCAAATGTGCTTCTGCCACTTCTGTTGTTGACAAAGGGACTTGCCATATGGACAGAAGAGATGAGGGCTGCCACTCCTTATACCCCAATTTAGTTTCAGCGATGGCTGGAGTGAAGAGACTCATCCTTTAAAGCTTTTTGCCTGTTTCCTTCCTGTGGTAGGATAGATTTGTCTTAAACCCAAACTTTTCACTCCCATGCATGCACACACCTGTCAGATCAACAGAAATCAATCTTTTCTGTTTATCTACAAGCTCTGATCCAGCTTGCTTGCCCTTTGGGGGTGGGGAAGGAACTGTTGTTGCTTTCATTTCAAATGTTTAGTTTTAATGTGAATCATTTAAAATCTGAATCAAACTGAACAGATCTCTGGCTGTTCTATATTTTCTAACCTACTTCATTTCCAAAACTGCCATGAAAGGCATGAATTTTTCCAGATGGACTTGAGCAGGGAAGTGTAATGGAAAGTCCATGTGGGTGACAGATCAATTTTACTAGGCTTATGCAGTGGGACAAACCTAATCACACTACTACTGTCCCACAACAGGGTTAGTGGTGTGTGCTTTGATTTAGTATTATGCTGTTCTTTCTCTCTACCTGCACAAAGAATGTGCTTAGACAATCCTAAAAGGAGTCTATGAAATAATTATTCTGGCCCCCATATAAATAAGTCATTTTTTCCCTTGCTGCTGCTCAGCAATTTTACTGCTTTTTATTTTTCCTCTGCCCTCCTTTTCATCAATGGTTTTATTCACATAGAGTGCTTTTAATGAAAAATCTTTGCTTTGTGAGAGAGCTTTGTAGGGTTATGTGTATACATGTATTAAAAACTTTTAGTTTCTCTTTTAGTAAGCATTTTTGTTAATTAATAATTGTGCTGATGCGTTTTGTACAGTAATTTACTTAGAAGTGTGCTGGTTGCACGAGGGCATAATTCTCCTTTTGAAATAATGAAAAAGTATGCAGTCAGTGTTTCTATATTTTTAATGCTTCCATGAAGGAAAATTGAGCTTGGATTTTTTATTTTTTATTTTTTCCTAATAAACATCAATAAAAACAACACACTGCTATCCAGAATTAATAGGAAAGATTGCTATGATGTGACAGCAAAGGATGCGGAAACCTCTCAGGCTGACATACTAGGCAAAGTAGGGATTACTGCTATTTTAAAATAAGTTATTCTGTGAATAGAGAAACTAAAGAATCTTCTTTTTTGTGTGAGTATTCATGTCTTCTGTGTTATCTCTGACAACAGCAATCTCAGCCCCCACCTGCGTCTCCTGTACTGTTCTCTCTCTAATCCCTGACTTTTGCATCCCTAAATCCCTGGAATATCTTGTACTCCCTTCTGTGTTTTCTAACCACAGACTGGGCAAAAAGTAGCATGTGTTGCAGATGGTGCTGAGTTGCACATTTGCTGAGTGGCAGTTGATAGACCAAACAGAGCAGCTAAGCATTTAGTGGGTACAGCAGCCTTGTGTCCTAATTTACATTTCTGATCTGCAGAACACGGGAAATTTCTAGTCTTCTGCCCATTTGGCTGATACAGACTGATAGGGCTTTCTTATTATTTTAAGGAGTGACAAATAGGGAGAGAAATGTCAAGATCACACATGCCTTATTTCCTTATGTTATGAAAGTGAAAACCATCTTGGTTGTCTTACTTTTCAGCTAGGTTCAACCTGAGCATAAATCCTTACAGACCTTTAATAAGCTCTTGCTTTGAAAAATAAAGTAGCTGCCAAGACTTAGATATATAGGCTGTGGTCTTAGTTTCACAGAAAATAAAGACTTTGGCACTCTGGGATTAAGGTGCAGAAGTCCAACTGATATTAAGATGGGTGGGAAGGGAAGAAAAGTTCCAGTAGTAAGAGTTATCCAGAGGAACCATGGCTAATTTAAGCCCTAGAGACACTCATGCTTTGAGATGCACTAAATATAAAAATGTCTTTTCCTCTCCTTCTTATAAGGAATATTTGAAACAGCACTGCAGTTAACTTCCTATAAGTTACATTTCTCTTCTGTTGGGTCTGGTGCCCTTTTTTGCTCTCCTCAGTTCTTATGATCAGCCTTATGTTGGGCTCATTTAAATATTGATAATTAAGCTGTTTCTGTATCTGTCTTCCCCCAAATGAAAGGAATATTGCATCCAACTCATCTGGCTCAGTTAAGAGATTCTGGATTATGTATAACGTCTTCTTTAAGAGATAAAACACTGAAGTAATAGTTATAAATAGATGTGTAAAATCATACTGGTGGAATCTCAGAAGCACCACGCTCAAGGAGAGCAATGTAATTGACAAGCAATTTACGCTACAGTGTGAAAGGATGCAGAAATAACAAGATTTGCATGAAAAATATCGAGATCATGAGAACATCAAATTTAAACAGAAAACTCATGTGCCTCATGATTAAATCATGAGAGCTGACATTACTGTTATAACATTCAATATCCTGGCTTTTGAAAATAGTTTTTTTGAGGGTGGAGTATATCCATCTGTACAGAAGATGAGCATTGTTTGTATCTGGTTAACTCATTATGATGAGAATCAGGAATATAAGACTCTCAAATCTTAATACAGGTCAGAAGAACTCAGATACCTCCAGCTATGGCTGAGGCCCTCCTGTCAGGAAGATTACCCAAAGTAAAGACAGAGATTGACCCTGCTTTTGAATCATACGGTCAACCAGTCAATCAGACAGTGACTAAACAGTACCAAGAAGTGGGGAGGAAAAAAGAAAAAACAGAATGAATTTCAACCAGGTAGCTTATTGTCTATTTATTCCATCTTATCAGTGACAGTCATTTATCTTAGGACAGAATACAGCTACTCACATCACTCACAGAGCCAGGAAGTCTAAAGAAGGGTCACGGCAAAGAGAGTATTTCACATCCATCAGGCTCTACACTTGCATGACCTACAACCACCATGGCAGACTTCTTTCTTTTTCCTTTGGTGTTGTGCTTTTTGATATACTGCGTGGTCAGGAAAACCTAATAGTTACTTATGTGGAAGTATGGACTTTTAAAAGCAGTTTGTACTTTTGTGATGTACTGTATCACAGTAAATCTGGATTTTTCTTCCATTGCCTCTGTGTTTAATTCTAGGAATGAGAAGCTAGTTGTAAATGGAGGTGCTTCAAGTGTATTCATATTTTCTGAATTCTTCCCAGCAGTTGAAGAATTAACAAAAAGCAAAAAACAAAAAGAAAAAGTAATTATCATTGGAATTGATTCATCTTTTTTTCTCTCTGTTTGAGTGATACTCACTGAGCTATATTTAGTGCTTAGCTTTGAATATTTTAACTAAATCTGTAAGATGTTTGTTTTCTATTTGTTTTTAAAATAGGTATCATCTTTGTGATAAGAAGCAGCAGCATTTATACAGAACATTATTTAAAAAAAAGTGAATAAAGATAAAATAACTAGAACCTATTGTCTGGAAGTTGCTAGGATCAGATGTTTTATAGTGCTCTCCTGAATAAGAAATATACCTCTGGGAAATATTCAGACTGTTCCCCTATTCCCTTAAAGAAGCAACTTTTTTTTAATCTCCATACAGCTTATGATTTCATGGCCATGTCAGACAAACTTATTTCTGATTAAATCAGCTGAGTCAAACAGGACACTCCTTGCTGTGCCGTAATCCCCAGCAGCCAAGTCAGTTTTGCCACACCACATTTCTTCATAAAATATCTCATAGCTGACACTGTTACAAGAATGCTTTTGCCCTGAAAAACTGAAAAGATAATTAACTATTCCAAAGGCTGCAAAATCTGTAATGATTGCAAATGTTATGATGTCTTCATACTTACAAGAAGAATGATAATTTTTGTTTATAGCAAAAAAAACCAACAGGAATTTCTTTTCCAAATCAACTTACTATATACTGTTCTTATCTTTTCGAGTTTGTATCTTGGAAACAAATGTCTCTTTTGTTTTTGATGTCAGTGGACTTTTTGTGTGTTTAACAGAGGCTTAAAATAACGTGACCAGTATTAGAAGAATTATATTAATGAAACTGCAGTACAATAACATTAAAATAAAACTGGATATTGAAGGGCAATTTACACTTTTACTGTGAATTCATGATTAGCGGTAAGAATATTATTTTACATGAAAGAGGAATCTCTTACGCAAACAGTGTGTTTTATTGGTCTCATCCATGTTACAAATTATCAAGTGAAGACAATACTCAAATTAGAATCAATTATACAAACCTAGCTCAATCTTGCTCGAATTTTGCTTCTCTTCCCTTTGGTTGTGAGGAAGGAGAGAGAAGCAAACCATGCTCAGTTCCCCCACCACGGCCAGGAGCAGGGAGCAAACCCCTTGTTCTTGAATGCATGCTCACTTGCAAAAAGATCCTTTCCTTCTGTTTGATCAGCTCAGCATTACATCAGGCAGTAATGTTTATTTCCTATGTAGTCTGCCAAGCACTGAAGGGATTAGGAGTCTGGAATGATCAAGCCCTGAAGGAGCAGAAAGTTAGCCAGCTGGTGTTGAATGTCTCAGAAGGGACATCCAGAGGAACATAGCCACGGGACCCAACCACCCTGAGCTGGGCACGTCCCCACCCAAGTGGATGATAGCCCAGGGGCACTGCCAGCAGTGGTGCCCAATAAAGGAGAATGTGAGTTGGAGAGGACAATTCCCTAGCTTTGCTACAGGGATCCTGTGGAGTGAAGGTATTTTATGTACAAACTGAAAATTTCAAGTTTAGGTTGTGTGCATATGTTCCACATAGGCAATTTGAATTTTTTACTGAGGAATAGGTAGCCTAAAAATCGAATTTTGGCCAGAAATTCAGCTGTTGATTAAAAGTTATCTCTACTGAAAGCTTTCATCATTATTTCATCAATAACAAACATTTAACTCTGCATCTGTAATGCAGACTCCAGCAATAAGAGAAAAAAAAAAGAATTTGCTGGATGTCCTGCCTAATTCTAATGTGTTTCAGAAGAGTAGTAGTAACATTCTGCTTCTAGATCAGTGCAGTACCCTGAAGATCACAGTCCTTTGCATTTAATACTATTTATCTTTTAAATACAATTGCCTGGAACTGGCTAGTTTTTCTTGACTATGAGTTTAGGAGTTAAGCAGAAGTATAAGTGCTTTCTGAACGCAGATTGTTTTGTCTCTGGTATTTTGTGCATCCTACAGAACAGAGTGTACTTAACAAATTGTAGTTCTGGGATAAATCCACTTTTGGAGGAACAAAATTCTCAATTCTTGCCTAACTTTCTCAAAAATTGCAAGAGAAAAAGTGTTGTTCAAGTTTTAAAGTATTTCAATTCTGAAGTTTTCTTTAAAGCAAATTTAAGTGTACTTGGGACACTGTTTTGGTTTTCCTTTTGCTTTTGCAAAACACCTTCCATATTAAAATGATCTTTAAAGGAAAGCTTATAACTTTTGAAGATATTTAATCTTCAGTGGAGGTTAAAGTGCATTGTTATTCTTCACTTTTTTATTTTTATTTTTAAGATTAACCTAGTTTCTAACATGTTTAGCTACTGGCAGTTGCTTTTCCTCTCAGAACCCTTCAGTCCTGCATCATCACTATTGCTGTACTCTCTGATTGCTGTACTTTACACATTAAGCAAAGAGACTAAGTATCTGTCAGATGCTGTTTGTTCTCCTGTTGTCTTCTCAGAAGCTGTATGGACAGTGAAGTGTTATGTTTTGATGGGGATTTAGGTTTCCAACTTGCATATTAGTGTGCAAAGTTTAAAAAAAACAAGAAAAAACCTTTGTCTTTCAAGGGGAAAATACTCCCTTCTTCGAACAGGAGCTCTCACCTCAGGTCAGGTTTCCTTTTCTGGCAGAGCTCAACCTGTCAGGAATAGCTTGCATCTTTGAACCAAAGGTAATTTTTCACTCATTAAGCCATTAGATATTCAAAGCAGTTATCCATCTCCTCATTTTAGTTAGCTTTCCTGCAGGAAGCAGAAGAGCAACTTTGGTGAATATGTTCATTAGTTTGTGATACTGTGAAGATGAACTTCACTATTCAGTGTCAGTTAGAGCAGCCCAAGAGGTGACTATTTTTTCTCATAAAGTCACTTGTAATATGTAATCTTGTTAATTTTTTTTTTCCTTTTTACATTTTTCTTTTGTCAAAGTGAAGTCAAGAATACTGCATGTAAAGAAGCTCTAGTTAAGATATCACTGTTGGAGAACTTTAGTTTCTGTTAGAAACTCAAACTGATTCATGAAGTACAGAGTGAATTGAGTACATGTCATGCCTAGTGCTTGTCACACAAGTGTGCACCTTGCTGCAAGCTTTTCAGAGCTCTGCTCTCTCCACTTGCCAAAAATATTGTCTCTTCCTGCTGAAATTTGGTGCTAGGCCCAGCCAGCTGCCTGAGCTTTCTCCATCATCCTCTGCCACCCTAATCCCTAGCGTTGCCTATAGCTGTTGGAAAAATTATGTCCAATTAGGATTGCTCGTGAACTTTTGAGTGACAAAGAATTCAGTGTTTTGCAGCATACATTCAATTTTTCACACAATGCACTTTGCCTGAATCCTGTTGGAAAGAACTCAGATTGTGTACCTATGTTGATGTAAACAAACCTTGTTTTCTGGTGTTCCGGCAATACTGTATGGAAGAGATTTGAGTGTCAAGGTTTGAGAAGTTTAGAAAAATGTTTGGATGTCTTTCCAAAATGTGACAGGTACAACCACTGAGCTGTAATTGCTGTACTCCCAGGGCTTAGTGAAATGACTTTCTTCTCAGCTGCTTGAAGTATATTAGTTAATTCTGTTGGTAAGCTGTCTTGATTGCCTATTTGGATACTAGAGAGAAACAGACTGTGATTAGTCTGATTTATTTTAGATGTCTACTTTAAGTCAAGGTCAATTGCATACCTCATTCTCACTGCTGCCTTTGAAGAAATTATAGATGTGTAACTCAAATACGGATATGTGAAGACTGGACAAAATGAAACTTTTATTCATCTGCAGAAGATGTCAACTATCTTAGTTGTGGGCTGTCATTACATTTGCATTTGTCATCGTAGGATATATCACTTGATTTAGATTTCTACCACTCAGAAAAGTTCCTCCAATGAGTAACTATAGAACTCTTGTCTGAGGGGCTGCCATTGATCTGTAAGAAAGGGGAAAACTGTCTGAATTTCTAGCTATGCTCTTATGATAGAAAAAGTAAAATAAAAAAACTTTTTAATAGCTACAGTTTTTCCTTCTTTTTATAGCCCTGAATCAAATTCAAGTGAAATGAGAATTGTGAGAAGCCTTGGGAACTCAGACTTATTTTGGTATTTTTCTCACTGGATGGACATCTTGATGTTATTCACTTATCATTTTGCCTAATCTTGGTTCACAAGGGAAAATGCACTGTTTCTTTAAATTGGAGGTCAGAGAAGCATGTTTCCACTGTTCCGTGGAAGACGATTATGGTGATGCAACTGATCTGAATGCACAATTGTACATATAAAATAAAACCAACCAGGGCCAAAAAGGCAGAATTTTTAGAGTTAGGAAAAATAATTATTTCCTAGAATGTAAGAATTACTGTAAATAGTAGGTATTTGCATGATTACGATTTCTTTTTCCTTTTAAAATGAGACAGTAAAGCATGTGAACAATCCTGTTGTCACAAGTCTAATTTAAGCACTTCTGTTAGGAGTTCTGTTTCTGTTAACATTAAATTTCTGATTAACACTAGTATGTAAACAGAAGAACTGGGTACTATCACAAATATAAGACGTTGCTGAATTTGTTATATTTCTTGACAGAGAAATATATCAGACATTTTATTTTGCAGCAGATTATCACAGACATTTCACTTTCACAGCTTATTATCAACACTGCTAACGACAAGAGGGAGAAGATCAGGTTTGTGATGAAAATGACCTTGAAACTTTTCTAACTCTGTCCATTGCAAAACGGAAATGTCACAAACCTCTTAGCAGCTGTAATGGTGTCAGGCTTTTGTTATGAAGAGTTCTCTAATGTGGGAAGAAGATGGAGAAAGAAGAATAAAAAGGACATGTAGCAAGCCATAGAATTCTCCAGCCAAAGCTTCTTGAAACCTTCTATAGTAACTTATAACTCTAATTAGAAACAGATACTTTTCAGGACAGTTCATGGCCCTACCCTTACCTGTGAATGGAAGAAAGGCACTTCTGACAGCTATCTGGGGGTGATATTAATCCATATACTCATTAATGTTGATGCAAGTTTTGGCAGTGATTTCAGCAGAGCTGGTGTTTAACTCTGCCTCTCTCCAGTGTCCTCTACTGGCTGATCATCACAAGCAAGGAGAGCTGAAGAAGTAATTCCATTTGAAGTTAGAAAGTAAGCTAATCTAGAAACTTGCTGTAAGTGTTGTATAATAAAGCACTGTGCACAAGATTTTTTTTTAGTATTTCAGGAGTCTTATATTTAAAGGAAAGGCATAGCAGTCAGAACAATCATAAATCTAGATCCTGGTTTTGAAAAAGTTGATCTTTCTAACAATGGAAATAGGATGTCAGTGCCAAAAGAATTCTGTTTAGACAGGAGGAATGTTATCTTCAGCTGTGCCTGTAGTGAAGACCATATTATAAACCAGTCAAGCTTTCTTAAGCTTGTTGAAAAGGGAAAAAAAGGAAAGGATGGAGAATATACTTCTAAAAATCATTCATGCCAAAACACAAAGATTACCATTAAAAGTCTTAGATACTTTTTTTAAACTAGTAAAACATCCTTGAGTTGCTGATTTCCCTTTTGTGAAGCAATCTGTGCTATAGCGTGTCAAGTTATATTTGATGCACATGAAATGTTTTAGCTTCTGTTATCCATTGCAAAAAACTGTTGGACACGCACCCATATGCATTCACTCCCATCCCACTTATTCTTTGAACAAGTGGGAAAGAAAGTAACCAGAATAAAAATGATGCAGAGCATCGTGCAGAAAAGAAATGACTTGATTCTCTGCCTAGCTGACGGAACCAAATGCTTGAGAGAGATTGCAGCAGTAAGTGGCTGTTATTGCAGATAATTCTTTGAAACACCATGCAGGAATACGGTTCCAAACCCATTCTGAGACATGCATGCATATGTGAAATGCTGCCCAACGTCTGAAAAGGTAACCTTAATCTTTCCAAGACTGGATGCTATTCTTCAGTTTGTTTGAAGTTATTCTGATAGTATGGAGAACTGTGAATGAGTGGAAAGCATACTGTGTGAATTTCAGGACTTTTGGATCTCAGGAAAAGGAACATCCTACTGCCTGATGATCTCATGAAATTATAACCATGTAGTGAGATTTTCGTTAATGAAAGTGCAGGTCAAAACTGTGGACGTGTAAAGTAATTTTGCAGGTTTATTAGGTGGAAACCTTTTGGCACATACTTTTAAAATAGAATGTTCTACCATGTATTAACCACCCTCATGCAGTTCACGTGACCGTTCTGCTGTTACAGTGTCAATACTCAGAAAATGTAAGAAGTGTGAGGCATATGTTCTGTGAGACCTACTGACAAATGCATGCAGAATTTGCAGGACTTGGAAACACTTTATCTGTGGCTTGAAAAAATAGATCCTATGTGGTGGTCTACAGAGCTGAACCTGCTTCTCAGTGATCATTCACCTATTAACAATTTGTGTTATTTTCTTATTTCAAGGACTGTCTCAAAACTCCATAGTAATATATCAAAGGAATTAATGTTAGTTTATTGGTCAAGTTGATCTAAACTAACTGTTGCAGGTCGAATAGGTAAGAATTATTTATAAGTGAATTTAAAGATATCAGACTCTAGTGATTTTTCTACATTTCTACAGAAATGTTAAATGTTTGTATTTATGGTACTTCACAAGGAGGGTACTTTCTTTTATCCTTGCTCCTGATATTTGAAACTGCCAAAAGGGTATTTCTGGAGTGCTTCTGATTCTTGACTGAGATGGAAGAAGAATGTATTGAAAAGGTAATAAAGCAGTCTAAGCTAATTGAAGTGTGAAGGAATAAATATCAACTGTTGCTCTTCATTTTCTTCTTCTGTAGTGCTTTCTTGTTTGGGAAGGACATTTCTACAGATGGTTGGTGCAAGAGGGGTAGGGACAAGGTATGTGAAGCAATGTCTAGAGCCTAGAGGCAGTGTGAGACAAGAAAATTAAGCATCTGAATTATTGAAGGCAAGAGTCAAAGCAGGAAATGTCTGGGACCAGGTGAATGAGCCATTGTTCAGAGGAAGTGCAGTTGCTGTGCTTCCCAAGACACTCTGTGCTTCTGCAGATCTACTGGCTTCTGCCTGTATGCTTGTGCAGCCACAGCTGCTTTCTCTGATCAGGCATTTCATTTTGTATGCTCCTGGGGGAGTGCTGCCCCTGTCATACCAGCATGGGAAACCTGCCCAGTGATAGAATAACAGGTAATGGCTTTCAGTTTTGTGAGGGGAGGTTTGAGTTGGGTATTAATTATGTGAATTTTTAGTCCTGAAGTAATTTATCACTTATTTGATACCTTCACAAAATATAGACAAGACTACAGAAAACAGAAACAAGAATTCCAGAATATAGCGCATATACTCCCCCAGTTCATTTTCAACTCCCATGACCCAACAGTGATGGGTGTGGTGATGAAGGCAGGTCAGGTGAAGCAGGGGACTCCCATGTGCGTACCCAGCAAAAACGTTGTTGATATTGGAATAGTTACAATTATTGAAATAAACCACAAGCCAGTGAAGGTGGCAAAATAAGGCCAAGATGTGTTAAAATAGAACCTATTCTGGATGAATCACCAAAAATGTATGGATGGCATTTTGAAGCAACAGACATCCTCATCAGTAACATCATCTGTCAGTCCTTTGATGATCTGAAGGACTGGTTCAGGGTTGAAATGCAGAATTCTGACTGTCAGCTCATAGTGAAGCTGAAGAAAGTGTTTGAGATCATCTAGATAACTTATTACAGCAATGGGAGCAATGGGAACAGACTTGCTATTCCTGTTCTAAAAGTGAAGTGTCCCTAGATCCACTACGGAGAGTAGAGAAAAGGGGAGAGGAATGCAGTGTTTTTCCTTTCTGCAACCAGAAAATATAGTGGAAGCAACACCTCATGTTTGTCATGTCATTTTAGCACTGGGGAATATGTGATTTCTTCTTCTTTTAAAAGAGATATCTGAAGTGTGACTTGACAAGAGAAGTAAGGTTGAGTCAATTCTCGCAGTCATCAGCAAAATTATTTAAAATCTACAGTAACTTTATTTAACAACAGAGTAAAATTTATTCTTCCAGAACTCCAGTGTAGTATTAGTAACTCTTGAGATTATTGTTATCAAATCTAAAAATATTTTTTCCTTTTTTTCTCATTTGTCACATCACATAACCACAAGTAACCCTCATGATCATTTAAGAAATTTAGTTTGGACTCATTATTTGTTTGGAATCTTTGAAATTATCCAAATGTTCTGAAGTCTCAATGTAAAGTTGCCTTACATTTTTAATCTTTTTGTTTGTTTATTTCTAAAGTACTCTTAGTCCTCCAACCATCAATGTCATAAAGAGACATGGAGGAAGCTGCTAACCTGTGACATTTTAAAGTGCACGTGGTGGGGAATGTTTTAAAGTGGGATAATTTCTACCTTAAGTTTATTGTGTGCTTAGCAAAGCATGTGTTGGTCTTTACTGATTCTTGTAGGCTTCTACAGAAGGCAGTGAGCATTGATATAACATGTTGTCCCCAGCTAGTAGTGAAATAAATGCAGACAAGTACTGGGCTACACACGTGTGTGTGTATAAAATGTTTGATTGCAAGATGAAGTGCAAGTATTAACGCATTAATGAGTTTAGGATGGAGGAAGATGAATAACTCCTAGCTAGCTGCAAGATGTTGTTGTGGACTTCTTGTTTAGAGGCTGGGTTTGGATGAGATAGGGTTCCTGGATTCTTATCCAGAATTTTTAAGATGTCTCTTTTCATAGCCAGACACAAACTTTCTAATCTGTTCCATTACATAATAGCATTACATAATAGTATTAACTGCATTTTTGATGTTTGCATAGGACTTTGAGATCATGCTTGGAGTGAAGGCTACTACATATTTACAAGGCACTGATTTGATTCTGGGAAGTGGTTCTGAGGAACCTGAGTACAAACTTAATGACTTCACAGAGATGTATTAGAATAAGGGATGGCAGGATCTGGTTGAGAATTCTAGCAGCTATTTTAATTACACCAGTGACCTACTGAGAGCATCAATTAAGTTCCCTTTCTACTTGCTTCACAATGAATGTTTTTGGTGACATGTTATTAAGGTTTTCCGGGATTTAGTTGTTGTAGTTCTGAAAATCAGAAGACTATTTAGTAGTAACTGGTGTAAGCAAGCTACCGTTACTAAGCTCTTTCAAAAATAATTTATGGTTTGTTTTATAGATTCTACCACGCTCATGGATCTAAGTTTAATTATTGATGCAATTGATTAAACTAAGCCTAGTAAAGACAGTAACAAGATAGAGGAAGGGAGCCAGGTTTTTGTTTGTTTTTTTTTTTTTTAGAAGAATACGTTCTTTAAGCAAGCAAGAAGGCTAGGAGATAAACAAAACAGCATTATACTGATGTTAGTAAACTGAGCTGATCAATATCCTTATTATTAGAGAAAGCTGAATCTTCCCACTCCAGAAGTTTTCTGTGCAATTTTCAGAGGCCAAGTGTAAAAGTGGGCGCTTGCGGTATGTATAAGAAAAAAAATGGATACAGAGTTTGGAGAAATTAAATGGTTGTAGAGAGATTTCAGGCTGATCATTCTTTACAAAACACTTGTGGCTGGCAACATTAATTACTTGACTTTTAAAGAAAGAGGAGGTGTTTTTTTAAAACTTCAGGGGAAAAAAAGCCCTCTATTATCTAGTGCTGTTTATATGTTTACTAGAGTATGATCTTTGTCAATTGCTCTTATTTTATTCAAAAGAAAAAAAAAAAAATAAAATCATTACATGTTGATGAAGCAATAGTTCTGGTAAATAGCCGTTGGGGTGTCTCAGACAAGAAGCATGCAAAATCTCTGCTGGTGTCATGCTTGCTATTGTGAGGAGCTGAGAGAACCTGCTGGACCCACATTAAGTGTGTATATGTGTCTCATAATGAGACCAAGAGGTGACTCCTATCAGACCAGATCCCTGTTGAGGACTACAAGAATGAAAAGATGCGTGTGTGTGTTCAGGGAGCGGGAGCATGTAGAGAAGGAATGCGTTGCAGTTGTTTGGCAGCCACTAGTAAATTACGCCTCTTACCTGTAAACTCTCTCCATCCCCTTTCAGCATCTCACAAAGAACAATAATTGTTTATTGATCTAAATGTTAACAATGTATTGCTTGTTCTTCAATAAGGCCTAGAAATGTAACTCAAGGGCAGTAACTGCTTTGGATAAGCAACGTACTTGATGGATGTGTGATCTTTTTTCTTTGTACAAAATTCAAGCATAATATTTAAGCATTTTGTTATTGTGATGCAATCTCTCTACATATGTAGAACTGTATGGATTTTTTTCTCCATATCAGGCATTTTTTCTCAAGTGTTTAATATTTCCCTATAAATGTCTGTTTAAAATTTTTACAAAAAATTGAGATTAAAATCCAGCCCCTGTCATTCTGTGATTAATAGCAAAATGCAGAATTCTTTTCGAAATCATTCTTTTTTACTTTCATGTAACGTCTGCACTTTCTTAGATGCTCAGATGTTGCATACAAAAATGAAAAGAAAGGTGATGCAAGAAAACACAGCAAAATACTCTGTAGCATAAACGCCAGTAAATAAATTCTCCACACACTGCTAATACTGTGTGTACTGGTTGGGCATATTTAAATAGAAACTGAGTATATTGCCTTAGATTGCAACCAGTCACTCTTTAAGAGAAAGGTCATAACATAAAGGTGTATCTTTGTGTATTTGTTTATTTTCAAATTTAGGGAATTTTCAAGGGACTCCTTTTTTTGTTTCAGGATAGAAGGGATACATTTAAAATTAAAGTTGCTGTCACCTAGGAAAATGGCAGACAAGTCATCATTGGGTCTTAGATAACAATGATGGTAGCAGCAGGCCATAGCATTTATAATATAAAGCTAGTTTTCATATAGAACAACTACAGTAAAGTTTTCAAGTGTAAGGCTTCTTCCAACCTGGTAGATCTGAAGAGCTGATAAACCCCCAGATATCACAGTGACAATTAGATACTTATCTTTCAGTCCTAAAAAAAGAGGTTGAAAGTTAAGTGGCAACATAAAGCTAAACACCTCTGAGACAGGGCCCAGGTCCAAGCTAGGCAGAAATGACAGAAAATCATTGAGAACAGAAGACATTAAAAGGTCAGAAATAAATTGTGATCAAGCCCTATTTGACCATTTTATCAGTTGGTATTTTTCTCGCGTTTTAAGAGCGAATCGACATTTTCCCTTCTCTGAAGATGTTTGTGTTGGCAATAAGGATTTTACCTACCATCTAAATACATCATTTTATTTAGATGTGTTTTGTACAGTACAAGGGTCACGTTCTTAGAGGAAACTTTGATTTAGGGAAACTTTTAGTGGAAACTTCAGTGGTAATATAAGAATTGAGAGGCTGGATTGGAAAGATGCAACTGCCCAATTTAGATGTCTTAGAATGACTAGTGGAAATTCTTCTTTTTGCCATCTATGAGTGAAATTCCTGCTGGGAATGAATTGAAAGTAAAGCTCTTTGATTTTGGTGGAATCCGAGGACTTTATCCCATATATTTTATGCCCCTCTAAGCAGAGACCTTTTATCTAGCAAAGACTTCAGTCTGTGAATATATTGTGAGGAAAAAAAGTGTTTGTGTGTATGTGTATATTTGTAGATGTATCTTTTGACTTGTTCATGTGTTTCTCTCAGATTTTGATCCTTCTGCGAAAACTCAGTCACAAAAATAATTTTGTCTAACATCATTGATTATATATGTTCTTTCTGTTTCTCAGAATTTGGTTGTGGAAATGTGGGGTTTTCCTGGAAGTTTTCCTAGGAATTTCACATTAGGGCAATCATATCTCAGATTGAATATTTTGCTGTTGCTTTAATTGTCGTTGCGGATGAACTGCTGCTATCCAATATTTGAGAGACTTTTACCGGAAGTTTCAGTCCATCCTTACAAGTAAGACATTTTGTTGCCTTAGTTGCTTTACGTATCCAAATATGGAGGAAGTAACAACACAGGGAAGTGGAAAGGATGTTTTTTATTATTTTTATTATATTTTATTTCTTATGCCTTACTGCTTAGTGTGTTTTTCTTCTGGAGGCTAGAAACTGCTTTCCACAGCTATAATGTCTCAATTTAGATTTTTTATTTGTATTGTACCACCTTCAAAGTGTTCTACTGAGTAACTTCCTTATATGTTAAGTCATTAAACTTAAAGATTATGTTGTTCTTGAAATTTTTGAACTGCAAATGAAAGCAAATAGAGAATAACTTCATTGGGAAATGTGTGCTTTCCAGAGGATACAACCCTTCATTCTATGTGAACAGTCTAATCTGAGCCAGATGGAATCATTAATTGTGAATGATAGGCAAAATAAATAAATAAATAAAAGATAGGAAGATCAAGATGAAAGAGACGGAAAAGACTAAATAAATGGAAAAAAATCATATATTATTTGGTTTACTTTATTTTTCAATAATTATTGTGGTATATATTTCTTAAAAATCTTAACACTGATATTTAAATGTGTGGCTTCTTCTCTGCTGAATGATAATTTATATGTGATTATTTTGTTTTTCTTTGCTTTAGTGGGCTAATGGATAATTGTAAAGACATAAGCCATATTTTTTTCCAGAATTTTATAAGAAATTCAGACAGGGCACTGATTGGATCACTCCTCTCTCTTTCTTGCAGCCATTCCTCCCTTGTGCCCCTAAAATAAATGTGGCCTCTTTCAAATCCTCTTCAGGAAATACATGATATATATCAACTATTCTGTTGTGCATCACGTGGGATTTAAAGTAAGTGATTTAGGTAGTAAGGTCTACATTTTAGGTAGGAACTTATCTGTTAGTGAGCACAAATTATATGTGTGATAATGGGAATTTCAACATGCAGATAATTTATTTTTACTTACTTTTATTTGCACATCCTATAACTTTAAGAAGGTTATTGTGGACTTTATTTTTAAACCAAGCAGTACTGAACATGCAGACTCAATGTATATCTAGCTGTAATTCTCACTCATCTGCTCTGTTGCCTTATATTGTAAAACAAGTGAATTTGTTTTCAAGGGCAAAATTACTGAATTTGCTGTTGTTCTGTGCTTCCTCTCTGCTCTTCAGTGGGATTGACTGCTGAATTGGAACCCGTTGCTAGCTTTGGTCTATTAAGAAATTCAGTGCTAGCATACCCAGCATGTACCAAAATCTTACATGCTTGGGAGTGAAACATCCTTAGGGGTAAATGTTTTGTAGAAGAAGATATGTTGTTGGGTTTTTATTTATTTTTTCTCCAGCTCTGAGAGCTTCTGTGGATATTTGCTTGTTATATTTACATGGTTGATCATCAGTATTTAATGTTTCCATTGTGTGTGTCTGGATATCTTTGCACCTGATGTTAACATGAGCTTGTATTTTTTCCTGTAAAGGACCTTGCTCTGTAGAATTAGGGCCCAAGTGAAATTTATTTTTACTTATTTCCGAATATTACTGGTTATTTCCAAATGACCAGTATTCTAGTGTAAGTTTATATAAATACATACATATCTATAGATATATTTTAAAATGTGTGTATATATTTAAATATGATAATCCATATTGGTCTGGGATTTGAGAAACAGAAATTTAGGCTACTGAGGTATATTGTTTAACTGATAAAAGCCAGATATGCACTGAATTCATAAAATTAAAATACGTCTTTGAAGACATTTTATGTCTATGATCAGACAGCAAGGAAAGCATAGGTTGCATGTCCAAAGGCAGAAGTGGGAACAATTTCTGTTAGACTATATGCACTCAAATTGGAATTGATCTTTAAGGAGGAGTAGATTATTTTACTGCATGATGTAGTTTTTTAAATTTGCATTAAAAACTAGCTCATTTCTTTCTAGTTACTGATTATCCTACTGAAGAGTGTAGGAGAGGGGAAATATCCTGTTTTTATGCATGATCAAACTGTACTGCTAGTTGCCTAGCATTGCAGCTACTTAACTCTATGTTTTATATTAAGGTAACTGGATAATCTGGATTACATACTAAAGCATGGTTTTTTTTTTCTTGTATTTTTTTTTTTCATAAGAATACACTCTGCAAATGCTTTACTAATTCATATAGCTTACAGAAATAATAGCTAGAGAAAACCCTGGAAAGCATGAAGGATAAGCTGAGTTTTCATCTGAGATTTAATGACAAAAACGACAGGAAAATAGTGGTGCAGTTAAGAACAGGAGAAGAAGAATAGCTGTCCTTATTTATGCTTAAGAGGATAAAATAAGTAGGCTTTTTCTCCTTTGTATAAGGACAGTACAATGCAAATAAGGGTTGCTGTGGTGAGAACATATTTTTCTCTCTTTTTGTTCTGTGCTATATGTATTTGCCATCATAATGAAGAAAGAATTTCTGTAAATAGTTACAAGTGTAGGGGTTAAAATTAAAGAAATGTTAACACATTTCTGGAAGAACTTATTCTCCATCTTTTAATACATTTGCAATTCTAATTCAGTAGATCTCTGACACTTCCTACGATTACATCACTACTCAGTATTTTAATAGGAATCACATGTAAGGGTGTGTTAGTGTACAATATGTTGTTCAACTTCTGTTTATCCCTGTATGCTTGGTAGCTTATCAGACAAACTGTAGTTTACACTTAACAAGGGAGACAAAATTGGTCTTCATTATACAGCATTTTCCTGAGGAAGTTTCATATGTTTAAAATGGGCCATATTCAATAGACTATATCTCTGTTTGTTGTTAACACTTTTGTTTCTCAGTATTTAACAATGGGCCATTGCAGTGATCAGCACTGACCTGTAAGTGTGCGTGTATCTATATACGCAGAGAAAGAGATGCAAATGATGGCAATTGTCAAGTTAGAAGATAAAATATAATGCAAGCTTCTCTGGATTTATGTGAAATATCCATGAGCAGATGAGCTCATGAGCAGACCAAATTACTGGACTGGGGTAATATAATACGATGACAGTTATGACCTCAGATAAAACCAAGAAATAATTGTAATTAAAAAAAGCACAGCTCTATAGTTTCGGTCTCTTTTTTAAATGTATGATGACTTCAGATTTTCACTTTGCATTTGAAGTTCCATTAATGTCTTTTCAAATTTTTGCTCACGTTTACTGCTTCATTCTTGCCCTTTCTTGAAGTGACCACGTGTGTGAGCTAGCTACATATAAGAAGTATTCATTATTTGCTTATTCAAGTATAGCAGGATATTCAATTTCAGGGTTTCCTGCAATTAAAGATGTGGAAGATGCCTCCCTGTTCTCCAGGTAATGCTTAAAAGAGCTCAGAATTTTATAGTTCACTAGTTAAGATATCTGTTGGAGGTTAAGCTAATGACATCTTTTATACCTTATTAACTATCTGACAGTGCACTAACACAAAAATATTAACTTTTTTTTTAAGTTAACTAATGTAATCACATAGAACATCACTTAATACTGAAAGCCCCAAGCAGAGCTGCAGTGCAAATTTGAGTTTTATGCATTGTACAAAGGTAGAATATTTATGATCCACAGTTCCTGTAATCTTCTTTTGCTCTAAGTAGTTTTTTTCTTCCCCCTTTCTCCACAGTTGTTGTGATATAAATGGTTTAAAAAGCAGGATATGTTTTTCCAGGCATAGTTCCTTGTTCTCAGCAAGAAAATCAAATATTCGGGGGGGGGGGGGGGGGGGGGGGGGGGGGGGGGGGGGGGGGGGGGGGGGGGGGGGGGGGGGAAAGCAGCCCAAAGAATTACATCATCACTTAAAAACCAAGAACTTTTCAGTGATTGGTTGAACATTAAGGCACAGTAGAATAAATGATCCAACATTTTGTGTCTTGCACTATCTATCTGTGATGGTTTACATTAGTCTGATTCTGCCCTGTTCCCCGAGCACAAGATCCATGTGCTGCAAACAGGCCCTTTCTCTTTCCTAGGGATGGTTATTTATCTTCTAGTAGAACCTAAAGATTCAAGCATTAAGATTACTTCATCTTCTTTACAAATGTCATGCAGAAGTATGCAAAGAAAATGACTTGTCCTTCCAGCGTAGTTGTAATGTGAGACAATTTGTTGAAGGTTATCTAATTCTGAAAAATATTCTAGCCCATTTGGGCAGCATAAAAGCTGCCTTACATCTGTGAGACTTTCATAGGTAGAACAAGGAAAAAGGGGGTAAAACATCTGAGTTGTGCTGCTTTATCAGGATCTGCACCTTCACTCTGAGCAAAATAGAAGTTCTGAATGGAGTTACAAGCATCACAAAATGATACTGCTCTTCCCCCTGATACTATTCAGTAGTTGCTTCTACTGTGCTATCTTCAGCACCATTAGTGCTGGTGATAGTAGGTATTAAACGGCTAAGCCACAAATTATGTCTCATACTTGGGGAGGAATTTGTAGAGATAAATGAGGAGGATGGTGCCAGAAATTGATGAGCTGGAACAATTATTTTGGCAGAAAAACTTGGATGGATAGAAGTGAAGACATATGGTATTCAGGCCAGAGGGGTGGAAACTACAGTAGCTGAGACATGACAGAATGAAAACTTGGATGAAAACCTGTTTCCCCTCTCATTCCAGACAGCTCAACTTCTTAAATACCACGTGCTTGAGAAACTTTTAAGATCTAGATGTTGTTGTGTGGGATTAAGTGAAGGGACATCTCAAAAATGATTACAAGTTGTATAACTGTGTGGGAGGACAGTTAAGGTTGTCCTGAATCTGAGACTAGAGTAAAGAAATTAAAGAAGGAAAAGAGAGAGGACTGTATTATAATCGTGATGTAATTTAGCAGGATGATAACTGGGCAGTCACATGAAAATGTAAGAAAATAAGCCAAAATACATATAGAAAAGAAAGAAGGAATTTAATCATCTGGACTTTCCTTTGGGAGAAATTGTATTTATAATAATTAAATGTGCACCTATTCCATAGTCAGAAGATTTTCCTGAATGTCCCTGGTTGCCATAGAGATGAGAGTCTACAGGCTGAAAAACTTGTTTAAATTTGAGGTTCTACTCCTGAAAATTAACTGTGATTCTTGCCTTCAGAGTGAAGACGCTTTGGGTTAGACCAAGAGCCTTCTCTTTCTTCAGAAGTTTGGTAGTATCAGGGGAAGTTAAGTCTTTGGTATTAACAAACAGCTGAATTGAGTGGGTTCTCTTTTTGCTTCTTTACCAGAGGAGAAATAATTTGAAATAAAAGTTGAGTTGGTGATGCTTGCCTTTTCTCAGACTGAAATGCTCTGACACATGGAGCAATGCAAACTAAGCAGGCTTATGTGTTCTTCCATCTAATGAGTAAAGCACTCATCCTAATGTATTAAGGTGATATGGTTGTATTCCCTGTGTGCAAACAATGCAATTCTGCCGGCTGTATTACTTATAAGGGATAGAATAATGAGTACTGTTGAATGATTACAAAACACAGGAATGAAATTTGTGTGACTAACAAAGTGGAAAAATCTGTTTCTAAAGCTGTGAGTATGGAACCTCTGTTGTCTGTGATATGCCCATAAACTTTGCTTTGAAAGCTGTGTTCAGAGAGTTTCAGAAGGGGGAGAAAAGTATGTTGTTCTGTTTGCTATTAATCTTCTGTTTCTTTTGTCTGCTCAATATATTACTGAAAATAGAAGACAGACTTATGATATGTACACAAGAAAAAAACTTTTCCTGTGACAAATGGTAGGAAGACAAGGTCAGTAGCAAAAGTGATGTAAGCTTTTGCTAAGATCTGTTGTATTATTCCACTGTACAGTTTGCAAAGGAAGAACACACTGAGACTAATAAATACTGAGCCAGATTCTTCTACTTATGTTTCTGTTTATAAAAAATAATAATAGTAGAATAAAAAATTCTCAAAGTTCTAAATTTCAGTTTCCCACCCTTATGTCAGTCAGCTATGATTTTCACCTTGGTAGAAAGGTGCTCAGGATGTGCTCGCAGTTGTCTAAGAGAAAGCAAAACCATTGCAAGAATGCTCTAAAATGAATAAAATGTTGATCATTAGAGTTCTGAAAAATAACACATCAGTTGCTGATAATTTCTGAATAATTTTACCGTAATGCTTCTATAAGGAAAAATAGATTATTTTTCCTCTGTTATCAGAAGATTATCCTTGAGTTGTATTTGACACTAAATGACTGGCTGAAAATATTGATAGCAATAGCATACAAACAATAGCAAAACATGTTCCTGTCAGAGTAGCATTATTGTCATAGGAGTTATAAAAATACATTTGGGAGGAAGGAAACAGGGAAGGAAAAAAAAATGATATATAAAATAAAATCACATTTGAAGATTATAGCTACCCCCTTAAATGAAGTAATGAGTGAGAGGTGGTATGAACAACATTTCTTTGACAAAAGATTATTGCCAAGAATCTTCATGCAGCACAAGCCCCCTACAGTGTGTTTCTTTATTCTACAATCTGTTTACTGTAGCACTATGTTCGTAATAATTGGATCAATAGATTTTTGTTACATGGAGTGACCAAGATGTCTTGGCAGGTATCAGGCAGATGGCACTGCCTACGTTATTCCCCGGGCATACCAGTGTGGGGCAGGTGGGTTGGTCTGTACAACTGGGGAGATTCTCCACAGGCTGGTAACTCTGCCAGTCAAACTCGCCTGTTGAAGACTTCTTAGACTCATGTTGCAGGAATGCAAAGATGATTGTATAACTTTAAAACTATTTTAATAAAGACTTTATCAATATTTAATGCATATTAGGACTTAAATAGAAAATATTTATAAGGAATAAATGGCATTAAATTGAGAATTATAATTTCCAGTAACTTCTATTTTTTTATTAATATTCAGAGAATTTCTCCTCTAATCCTTTTAACAGATCATTCTGCTTGGGGCTGCTGTTTCAATAGAGCTCCATTCCTGGCCTTGTCATATAAGTTCCTCATTTAATTTATATATAAAAAATTGAACAGGTTTAATGTTCCAGTTTCTCATTCTTTTAATTAAAATGGAAAATACGTCCCTTTGTATCCCTCTTCAGATCCTGAAGTCTGAGCCATTTAAGACTGCTGTAAAGAAATATTCCTTAAGATGCAGTAGATGAGAGGGATTATGATAAACTTTCTTGAACTGGATGTTGAATTTATTAGAAGACTAATGGTCAATAATTAACAAACCTTGTTATAGCAGGCATGTCTAGATTAAGTTTTCCTGTAAGCTGACCTAGACAGTGATTTCAGTATATTTTGGACCAAATCTCCAAATTTTCTTGTATGTTTTATGGCACAGACTGTTATGATGGTAGTTCATGAAGTTTAAAAGGCGTCTGCATTCAGCAGTGGTTGCTAATTGCTGCTGAGTTATTGAAATGCTCAATTTTTGGCAGTGAGAGTACTGCGTCCACAGCACCTGCTGCCTCCAAGTGGGAAGCCCTGATTTAAGACATGAAAACTGAAGAAAGGGGTGAGTTAACTTCCTGGAGACTGAGGTCAGAACCTGAGAGACCAGAAAATCTGTCTGCAGAGTGCTCAGAAACCCTGGTCACAGAGGCTGCTTGCAGTTTTTAATTTATTTCTGTTCAAAGCCTGAACAAACCAAATCTGGAAGGCAGCACCTATTTCCCCTTCAAAGAAGTACTAACATGATCAGCTTCAGTCAGATAACCTAACACTAGATCAAAATCCCTCTGGGAAATATTTACATTTTACCAGTTTACTCAAAGGAACAGCTTTAGGGATCTGGAGATATCTTTGGCATTTGTTTTCAGCTGAAGGAAGCACTAATGCCAGGGCTGAAGCTAGTGATTTAATCATAGGATTGCTAGAGGCTGCAGAATTCTGTCTGCTCAGAAATCGATACCTATGCTCTCAATTATATTAGAGAGATGTTTACTTCTTCACCTGACCGAGGTATTAATTTGTATATGCTGGGTTTTTTAAAGATAATGATTGGTGAGGAGGGTAAGCTAATCTGTTTTGAAATCTTTTCATACTGCATGATTTTTCAGTTTCTGACTGATTGTTTTGCATGTATATGTAGCACTATACACATGCATCAGGATGCTCTACAAAGAATTTGGTATGCTGTATATGTAGGAAGCAGTATACTGCTTTGTTGAAGCAGCCATCTGCAGAGTGCAGTAGCAATCCTTGTGTTGCTGGTGCAGCTGATTTGGGTTTAGGAAGTCTACAGGAGAATTCAGGTGGTTCCTAGAGGGAATTAAAGTAGGTATGATGCAGTTTTCCGTGTTGGAATGTGAGCAGGATGGCAGCATTAAACTCTAGTCTCATTAAGGGCACTGTGAGATTTTTAATGGCCAACAGATGGATAATGTTTCATTTCCTATCCTGAGGAAGGGAACTTCTCTTAACAGTGTGCCTCCCATTGCTGACCATGGTATTGGTATAACAGGCCCACAGGAAAAGATATACTCTGTGATTAGCTCCTGCTGCTATCATTGCTGCCTGCCTAGCAGGGAGACGGCAAGCCTGGCTAAGTGACTTGTCCAGTCTGTAGCAAGGCATGGTACTCCGTGGGATGGTGGAGGTACTGCCATGCACTTTTCTTGGTGACGGAATGTGCTTCCACATGGAAGCACTATAGCTGTCCCCAGAGACCTTCTGTCCACAGACTGACCCACCTCCACTTCATTTGCTTAACAAGAACCGACGAGATCATGGCTTGAGGTGGTTGGCTACAAAGAGCACATTAAACATGTCAGAGCAGGTGATTCTCCTGCTATATAAGTTGACAGCCTAGGATTAGCTGGTATTGCGTTAGAAATCTATTAACATTTGAAGCAGTTTGCTTGAATTAGAAGTCTTGATAGAATTACAATTACTTTCCTTCTCCTCTGTGAGCTTTGTTGCTATCTTTGTGTACCTTTAATGAGATGGCTTATAACTCAAATATGATATTTCCCAAAATCTTATGTGTAGCCAGATTCCTATTTCAAATTTATAAGCCTATACAGGTAAGAGAGAAGAAGCAAATGGAGTAAAGAAAGATGAGCAGAAGCCCATTGGCTTTTCAAGCTTGACAGCACATGCTAAAGAAAAGAGATGGAGAAGTGTGGAGGTTATGGCCTAGGAACTGGAATGTATTGGCAGTTTTCAGAATTGCACAGGATATGGGCAAGAGCATTTTTCTTCATATACACCCAGTTCAGGATAACGCGGGTAGAATACCAGGGGAAGGCAACATCACAATCAGGGAGCTGGATGCATCCCCCTTCTGTCTGGGATTCTTTATCTTCCTAGATGCCAGCTGCCAGTTAGGAATGGGCAACATCTGCTAGAAGAACAGGTGGAGGATATTCAACTTTCTTCATAACTGCATCTATAAAATTAGGAGCCTACAGTGTGTTTCATTCCCCTGGTAAATAGCTCCTAGATAATTTGTACTCTACTATTTTAAATCTACTACTAGCAGTTGATGTATGTGGAGTGGTACCAGAATTAGTACAGTATAAGAGGAGATTAAGGCCAGGAGGTGAAGCCAGATGGATATGGTGAGTTTAGGGCACAAACTTGGGAAACTGGCTTGAAGAGAATACCAGATAGTAGAGACTGCTGAGCAGACAGAGAAAGACAAAGTGGGAGAGAAAATATAATGACTAACAGCATCTGGGGAAAAAAGTGAGTGGTCTCTAAGTACCATTTGGGGCTCGCAGTCTCACTGCCTGGGAGAAGGGTGATGTAAAGGAGGTAATGTTGTGCTCTGCAGAGCAAGGGCAAGCAAAGGGGGGAAAACCAGGAGTGGCTGAAAAATGCGCTCAGGAGTCTAACCCAGAAAAAGTAAGGTAAAATACGGAGTACAGGAGTAAAAAATTGCCTGCTGTACTAAAGCAATTGTCATTATGTACTTCTCCCCAAATGAGAGGGAGTTTTATAGTACTTAAAGGAATTAAAATATTTCTAGATACAGGAGTAGTTCTGAAATTTGCAATGCTATGTCTATTGTTAAATCCAACAGTCAAGAACTGTTGAGGGGGAATAGAGAGGAATTATGCTTGTTACAAAATCCAGAACAGAAAGAAAATGTCAGATGTATCACATTTCCAAGTGCCAATAACTGAGTCCATATTTGCACTGCATAATCGGAGTGGAGTGAACCTCCTTCAATGCACAGGACTGGGGAGTTAGATGTCTCAAAATCTGGGGGAAATGAAATAATCCTCTAACATTTCAGGAATGAATGAGCTTGTAAACTACCTGTACTTCTTATTAATGCAAATATTCCTTACAGTATATTTTTCTTAGTACAAAACTGCTATTTCATCACCCTTTTTGCTTCCATTTTCCCTCTTTTCCCCTCCATTCCCCGCCCCCCCCATTTTTCTCCTTTTCTCTCTTTTTTCCTCTTCTTTTTCTCCCCACTTTTTCCTAATTTCTTCAGAAATTTGATTATTTTGATATTGTAAATAAAACCTTTCAAAAATATTGGATAAACCAAAATAAGTAGAGTACTGAGACACCTCTATTTCCACTGGAGATTATAAACAGATGGAGTGTTTCCAGAACTGGATGAATGAAATAATTATTCACAGAACCATAGAATTGTAGATGTTGGAAGTTTTGAATATTTCTACAGAAGGTGACCCCACACTTGCTGTATCTAAAATGAGCAAATAATTTCAGACGAGGTTCTTTCTCTTTTATAACAGCACAGATAGGAAGATGCACAGATGAACAGGTGAACTCACCTGTAATAATAGGATAATTTAGATGAAGGAAAAAGAAAAAGAATCAGGCTGAAGAAAATGGCTGCTCAAAGGATATGTGTTTGTGTAAACAGTGCTCTATTACTCCTTTTTGCGCTCACATTAAATCTATTGTTTTCTAATGGAAAGTATGTGTCAAAGATATTCTACTGATAAGTCTATATCTAGCATAGATGAGAAGCAAGGGAAAGGACTCTGCTGGAATTACCCAAGTTACAAAGATCAGGTAACACAAGAGAGAAGAGGGAGTTAATCAGTTCCACCCGCAGTACTTGCAGTGAAAGCAGGTGTCTATTAGGATATTCATACCTTCACAGTGCACCTCTTTGGCTGACTGCCAAACTGTACCTGAGAAACACATAGCTCCATTTCTTCTTTCATTCTGTGGTACTGGCCAGAGGGAAATTTCATCTGTTAGCTCCCTCCTGAACAGCATGAAGACATCTTGATATTCTTGCTCTGGGAATGGAATACTTCTCACTATATTATCGGAGTGAGTGGGTCCTGCTTCCACAACAGTAAGATGAACTAAGGAGGCCTTGTGTTACAAAAGTTTAAACCAATGTCTTCCCATAAGACTTCTGAGCTGACATAACATAAAGGGATTTTTTCTCTCTTAAAGAAGTGGGCAGAAATTCAATCATCTTTCAAGTTACTCATGAATTACTTTGTTTCTAAAGATCATGAAGGGATGAGAAAATCATGAATAGAACTGACAGAAAAAGCACCTTTTTATGTACAAAGTGTTTTCTGGTTTCTGGAGACTATAATGGTACACATAGTTATATAACATGTATAATAATTACATGGATAACTACACACAATATATAATAACCTTTGTATGTGACTTTATTTATTACAGTCACAAACACATATATGACATATACAACTTATCTATGCAGACGAAGGTTATATACTGTGGACCTATTTTTTTTATTTGCTGTGGTGCCTACCACTACTAATGCCAAAGTGACACTCAGAATGTCATGACACAGGTAGGATGTCAGATTCCTTTCCTGACAGTTCATATTCTAGACAGAATCACGTTGACAAAATAATTTATGCTTTAATCTAAGGATTTTATTTGTTTGTGCCAGTGGCAAAACTCTCACTCATGGGATTAGGCTTTACTTCTGTTGACAACAGTGGCCAATGTGAAATGAAATTGAATGGTTATACAGTAAGCAATATGTAGAACATTGTGAATGTCAACATGTAAGATTCTTTACCTTCTCCATTATGCTGAACCTTAGATATTTTCTAGTGACCTGGTCAGATGTTTAATACTTGCCTATCGTTCTCTTGAAATATTATGAGTGCTTTAAGAAAAAAAAAGAAAAAAAAACTCTTGAAAATTTTGTAAGTTCTTATTCTCTGCTTCCACAAGGATTTTCCATCCTGGTTGGAGATAAGTGCACTTACAATGGTTATGCCAAAACTTGATGCATGTGTTCCTTTTGCCTGGTGTGGCCAAGGCAGGAGTTGTAGTACATTATTCATTCCTCTCTCCTACTGTGATACAAATGTAACCTTGTTGCATTTCATCTTCCAACTGAACATTTTGGAGTAAGAAAACACGGAGATTTCATCCTTTTTAAAGCATACTATGGGATGAAATTTTCATATTCTTTTTCCTACTTTAGGGCTTGAGCTAGTGAATAACCGCTTAGAAAGATAAGATCCATCATTGCCAAAGATGAGAATCTGACATGCTATATCTGGTGCTAGTGTTTGTTGACTCAGGAAAATTTGGCTGACTTTTAAGCATTTGGAAAAAAAAACACCTGTTACCATTAACCAAGTGCAGCAAATAAATAAATAAACTTTTCAGGGCTGGTTCCAGATTTTGAAGCCCATGCTCTAAATGCCTCCATTGGCAGCTCCAAAAGGAATGAAGGGGATGCCAAAAGCAGATCAGAAGGCAGAGGAGCTAGAAATATCTTTTGACTTTTCATTTATATTGTATTGAATCAGATATTCCAGGTTGTAAACGATATGGTGCAGGAGAAAGATGATAGAAGACCTGGGTTTAGCTGAGCAAAATATCTGCTTTGAAACTACCTGACAATATGTTTTGCCCATTTCCCTCTTTTTCTTTTTTTCACAAATGATTGTGGTGTTGTTTGATTCCCTCTATTCATCTTCCTCTTTTGAGAGATTAAAATGTATTGGGTTTTTTCTTGTTTTGGGAAGATGGTAGTTTTTGAAGGGAAGGCTGTATATAGAGAAGATTATGTATTCCAGTGCCATTTATGTGGATAATTTGGAACTTGTATTGTGCAAAGATTTGTATTTGCAGGACTCACATTCTAAAGAAATTGAATAGTGCCAGGGAGACTGCACTTCACTTTCTCCCTCTCTCACACAGTTCTTGTGTGATGCTAATCGGAGCAGAGCGCATAGTAAATAAAGCCTGAACAAAAGGATATATCCTGAGGAGAAGTAGAGAAAATATTGACTAGTTGTTATGAAGAGTGAAGTGTCTATTGTGTACTCTGAATGGCACAAGTATTGTAGGGAAGAGGAAATCATAGAATTAAAGACAGTCTGCAAGCATAGGCGTAGCATGATAATTTAAAGTTCCTGGGACAATTGTAAATCGTGTTTTCTCTGCTTGTTGGTGGATCTTTGTTTTTGTTTTTGAAAACTTGATTTTGAAAATTTACATCCTTTAAATGGTGTGCAGAGGAAGGATGTCTCACTCTGTAAAACTTTATCTGTGCTGAAGTATAAGTCCACTTTTCTAATAACAGTTCACCTTTAAGATCTTTGAAGAAAATTCCCTTGGCAGAGAGACCTAAGGTTAATGTCTGATGTGAAACTGTGATTCCCATCTTCACAGTACACAAAAAATTACTGATCTGTCTGAATAAGAAATTAATATTTTACTACTAGTTGATTTTGCTGGTAAGATATATCTCTTTACCTCGAGAATTTTCTGTTTAAGTAATCTTAGAGCAATTTATTTTTGTTTCTAGCTAAACCTTAACAGTAAATGTATAGCGTAAAATATTTGTGCAGAGAAACTGAACATTTGAAATGTGATAAAAGATCAGAGATGGCTATATTTCCTAAACTGCAAGTAGGCAAAGACTATATAGCAAAGTTGTAAATAATATGAGAGATACTGAAAAAAGTTCAGTTACATAAGTTGAAATACATCAGTAAAAATTATAGTTACTTACTTTTCTACAACAATTAAGCATCACTTTAAGAAAAAGGCAGAATGTAAGTATGATTAAATTGTTTCTATATTATTTGATTATATGTATTCACTGAAAATCTGATTTTTACTCTTTTTCCTGAAATTCTAAGAAGGTAAAGGATAGGTGACTTTGAGATAGGCATTGTAGTGACGAAGGATATAGAAGAGACTCAATGCTTTCTTTGGTTCAGCCTTTGTAGTGGCAGTGATGGTTTTCAGGTCCCTACCATATCCTGTGTTTAGAAGAAGAGTTTCTGGTAATTTACTCTACTCATGGTAGGGGAAGTTTAGGCAAGGGACTGCTTAAGCAAACCAAAGAAGCATAAGCCTATAGGACTTGATAGTATGTGTTTAAAGATTCTGTGGGAATTGTCTGAAGTTATTGAAAAGCTGCCTTCTGTCATCTTTGAAAGGTTGTGGCCATTTGAAGATGTCCCTGATGACTTGAGAATGGCAAATCCATCTATATTCAAGAAAGATTCAGAGAAGGATAGGTCAATCAGTTCACCCGTGCACCTGAAGGTTATGGAGAAAATTCTACTGATCTTAGTTTTCCAGGGATATGAAAAACAAGCTGACTGGGAACAGCTACTCTGCCAGGCTTAATTTTCTCTGACCAACCAGTTTACATTTGAGGATGAGATGACTGGCTTGGTGAATGAAGGGAGAGCAGAGTGTATTCTGATTACAAGAGAGCCTTGGACGTGGTCTGCCATAGTATTTCTGCTATCCAAGTGGTAAATATAGGATCAACATGTATAAAACTTGTTAGACTGCCGATAGGTTATGATCAGTGACATAAAATCCAGGTGTTTAATAGCAATGTTCCTTAGCAGTTATGATGGGGCAAATAGTGATTACTGTCTTTATTAACGAGTTGAATGTTAGAAATGATAAATCCTGATCATGTTTGTATATGACACCACATCATTAGGGAGCCAGTCTATACATTGGAAGGTAAGACTTCTATTCAGAGGGAATTCAGAAAAGCAGAGAAATAGATTGACAGAAATACCAGGGAGCTCTATAGTGGCAGATGGAAGAAGATAAGGCCGGAAAGAGATCTAAATATCGCTTTCAATTTCTTAAAAGGTATTGATAGAGAAGATGGAGCTAAACTTTTGTCAGAGATTCACATCAAAAGGGCAAGAAATAACATACAAGCTACATCAAGGAAAGTTGTAAGTAGATTAAGAAAAAGTTTTTCCCCATGAGAATTGTTTAACAGTGGACTAGGTTGCCAAGAGACCTTTGGAGTCTCCATTTCCATAGAGAGCTAAATTATGTTTTATGCCTGCATTGAGATAGCTGACATATTCAATGAGACTGTGAAGAAAAAAAATGTCAGGTCCAAAATTCTAGGCTTCTAATATTAGAAAACACCTGCTAGGAGATCAAGACATTCTATAACTTCCCAAGAAGAAAAAGGGATTATTGTTTGACACTTAAATACAAGAGAATTTATAAAGGCTTTCCTGTTTGTATTAATGGTCAGGAAATATCACACTTACTGTTTTCTGCAAGACATTGTAGACAGTCTTTGATCTTAATACAAATGGTGGCAAAGCAGCATACCATATTCACATCTCAGCTTTACTTTCAGTATGACTAAGGATGGAGCTTATCCTGCTCTTTGAGAAAATTGAATCTGGACTGTTAGAAAAACTTGTATATGAAGTTTAAGTAACTCATATTGTTATGGTTTTATGATTTCTGTTGTATTATTGATATTCCACATCATAACATCATGTGGTGTATTGGGAGTCATTTCAGCTAATGCTCCTGGGCTAGTGGTAAGGAGCTGGGGTTCTTACCACCGCGACCTGGGTTCGATTCCTGGACAAGAATACTCAACATGCAGCTGGAGCATTAGCTCTTTAACTCCCAATACACCACATGATGTTATGATGTGGAATATCAATAATACAACAGAAATCATAAAACCATAACACATGTACTGGCTGAAATGTGCACAAATTTATGAGTGTTTTCTATCCTAGAACCTTTCCAAATCTTCTGTCCTAGAATTTTACCAAATGTATTGAATTACGTTGTTTGAGGGTTGCAAGTTTTCTCTAAAGAATTTTTAGAGCAATTTTTGTTCTATGTTTTAGTAAATCAATACATAGTCATACGAACTTAGATCAGATGTAGCCAAATCCTTACATCTGACTAAGTCTATTTTTGTTTTGCCTATTGCAAATAGGCAATCTTTTGAATAACTTAATGCTGATCTTCCAAAGCATATCTGTTTGGTTAGTACAGAAGGTTTTGTCACAGACAGCTATAGTAGAGTTTTAAAACCAATTTAGAGCATTAGTAAAACTCTGGCCCTCATAAGGACGTGAGATAGCATACATTCTGAATTCTTACAAAAGATTGAAAACTAATAGTCATGTTTCATTCTGAAACATCCTCCCATTGTGATCAATGTGATGCTGGCATACTTCCCAATAACTTACTGCATGAGAAAGAGCTCTCATGGTCATCACTAAAAGGCATTTCATCCTCTTTTAACTCCTGTGATACCAGTTCTCACGTAGATGAATTGTGTATGTGGATACTTGGGTGAATATTCTGTCAAACAAGCAAATCTTCAGTAGCCCCAGTCACCTAGTATAGATTTACCTCATCTTGTCCTAAGGAATGATTTGTGGTTTGCTGTCTTGTTTATTTTGCTATAATCCTTACTTCAAGATATGTTACTGTGAAATGAAATTCTATCAGAAAGCAATGCCTCTTTAGATCTTATGAAAGACATAAATGCAACAAAAGAAAAAACAAAAAACTAAATTGAATTTAATAAGCAAGTTCCATACCTCTCCCTTGTCAAGTTGACTTATTGTGCATTTTCCCAGGATCTCCTGGGAATTTATGACCCAGGCTTCAACAGGCAACAGGAACTTCTTAACAAGAAATGCCAACTTTTATAGCCAATCTCATTCCCAAAATATGTCTTCCCAGATCTTATTGAAAGAAAAGCTTTGCCATATTTCTGTAGTAAAATCAGTGTTCTGTAATTTTATGGGCATGTAAATGTCAGTTTGACAGGGCAGATATTAACTCCTGCACTTAATCTGGCTAATCATCTCCATCATTCCATGAAGGATGAAACTCCTCTGCCCATTAATGGTAGTGTGCAGTGGTAGTGTACTTACCTATTTTTATGTATCTATGTATTAATAAACACAATACAACATCTGTCCACTTGGGACATATGTTGGGACATATGTTACACAAAAAGCTACCTGGGACACGTTACAAAAAGCTACATGGGTATTTTTTTTCAGACTCTCAGGTAAGAGCAGACAGGAAGATAAACAGTTGTTACCGCAAAATTGTTGATAATTGTGACTTACCCCTGAACAACACTCTTAGAAGTCTGTCATAAGATGTGACTATTGTTGTACAAGTGTACTATAATATTATAGGTTTATATGCAATAAAATCATTGGCAGTCTCTACACTAATTTGCATTATAAAATTAAGTTGGAATTCGACATACACTTTTTGATTTCTTGCATCAAAAAATTCAGCACAATGCCAACACATGACTGGGTCCTCATTCTTTCTGGCAATAAGGCCATAAGCCTGAGGAATTTGCAAAGGACTACAGCTTCTTCATCACGTTTGGCCCTGAAGACACTCACTCTGTGTAGTTAGAAACTGTTGCTCTATAGTTCTTTCTTTTTTATTATTATTATTTTTAGAAGTGATGCTTTAACTATGATAACCACAGGTTACTAAAGAGAGAACATTTATTTTCGCAGTTGCTTTGAAAAAGTCAATTATGACTGCTGGAAACTTCATTGATTGTTCAGTCTGTACATCTTAGACGGTCACTGAAAGATGAATCTTAATTTTCTAATGTTTTGTTTGGAACACCAAGATTTATTATTTTGAAGATGGATGCTGGATACTGCACAGCTCAGGAAACTGGTAAAACAGCACCAAGAATATTATTATGCTATTCAGTGTCTCAAATTCAGACATGGTGATGACAGAAAGTCATTACCATCTGACAACTATTCCATAAATTTGCATCAAAGGCAATGATGATGCTAGTCCAGTTCGTTAAGGACATCTGTCCACTTAATATGATCATCTTTATTATTGGTTTAAGTTTTGATTGAACAAGAATAGAGAACAACCATTAAAGAGTCAAGATAGCATAGAGGTTGTGCAAATAAATGCTCACTGTTCCCAAGTCTCATGGGAGCTTTCTGGGATCCTTAATTGGTTTGCAGACACCTCAGCTTCTCTACAGCACTGAGCAAACTAAAGGCAGTTTGCTTGGCTCTTCTCTTTGAGAAAGTCCTCACTATTTCCCAGGAATATAAAAATGTTGCCTTCAATCGTTGCTGCCACATTTAAGGCTGGAGTATGAATTGGTCATTTCCATAAGCAGTAATATTCTAATATAGAAGTTAAACACTTCTCAAATCTCATGAAAAAGTTTTCCAACTTCACATTTCCACTGTTGCAGTATAATGTTTCTATGATTACATCTTCAGCATAAGACAGTGATTAGTTCTCTGTTTCACGGAAAACGGGACATCTGACAAGCTGTCAACACCATATCTTTTGGTACATATTTGTGTTCTTTTGTTCTCTGAATAAGCAGCATAAATGTGGTAGTACAGACATGAGCATAAAAATATCTAGTTTAAATCTCTTTCACCCAACTATAAAAATAGCTAAAAATAGGTTATGAAATTCAAGAATTTAGGTCAGTTACCTTTAATATTTGGAAATTTATCTTGTTTATACTACTTGAAAAATAAATAAAACAAAAATATGATATTGTTTTTTTCTTTCTAGCAATAAGGGAGGAATTTTGGAGCATTTCATGAAGTAATTTTTATTTTTTTATTTTTTTTGCAAAGTACATGAATATTTTTTATTCTGTTAGTACAGGCATGATTTCCTTTTTCTCTTTTCTATTTTTTTTGTTTGTTTTCTGTTTTTTGTCTACTGCATTTCATTTCCAAGTGCGATTAAACATATTATAACATAAACTGATTGTATTAGAAAGTCATTATATGTGGCAGGTATAGGTCAATGACTATTTGGCATTTATTTCAACAGTTCTGATGGGTATTCAGATGATGGTTGCCTTACTAAATTTTATCTTCTTCAGCTTGTTACTCTGCTGGTATAAACTGATAGAGCTCCATGAAATTCAAAGGGTGTTTAATTTTTACCTACAGATGCGTTATATTAGAATGGTGTACTCTAAGTATTCATTTTAGGAATATTTTGAGCAATGTAATTGAAAGCTGAAGCAAAACCTAAATATGAAAGCTACAGACTGGCATCATCTTAAATGACTGAGGAGATGGTAAATGCAGAATCCAAAAGTATGTATTATGGCTTTGGGATACCTGAGTGTAGTAAAATTGAATTTTTAGGTATTTGATTTTCTTTGTCCTTCTCTTGTGTCCCCATTTTCCTGTTGCCATGCACACAAACATCCTCATTTTTCAAGACGCCTGTTTATAGGGCTGTTCTTTCAACCTAATCAAGGAATTGATTTGGGCTAATCAAAAAGGCAGTCAAATAAGGCTTTTTCATTTTTAAGAATTCTAATCAGAGCTGTAGCACAAGCTAGCAAATGATAGTGCTAAAACAATAGAAAGCAAAGTGCACCATAAGACAAGGAAAGGAATAGTTTAAGCTACTATTGCTACTAAACACTTTGCACTTGAAACAATAGTTTTAGAGGAGTTCCAGTGAGCAATTAAGTGCTGCTGTGTGTTCTCAACAAGATACTAACAGCTACCCACCAATGTGTGAAAGGAAGAACAAGTGGGCTTACTTATCAGAGAAATTCAAATTAAGTGGGAAAAGCGGATTGATAGCAGCTGAATCTTTACTTAGAAACCAGCTGCATGATATTTTAGAGATTCTGTTTCCAAGCCTCAAAGTGTGAGTCAAGAAATTTGACTCAGAGACTGACACAAAATAAAAAGCCAAGGATATGAGAAAGTGGCAGACCAGAGGGATCAGATTTTCTGCCTGTTACCTTGATAGCTTTTTGCAGGTGATAAAGGTGACCTCTGCTTTTAAGCAGCCAAGGGCGTACATAGTCTGAACTGGGGTCAATATCACAGGGGGAAATAAAAGACATGCTCTACCACAGAGTCTAGCACATAGAATTGAATAAGCTGACAGCTTTATGTAACTATTTACTCTATGGTGGAAATTAGTAGTTACCTTAGCAACACTAGTATCACCTGAGACAGCCATGCTGACTCTGATTTACAGAGATGCATTCACTTTGACAATGTATTAAGTAACCTTTCTGAACGTTTTACTGTGCTTTTATGGGGAATGAGATGTATTGCAGCCAAGAAAAATGGTTTCTCCAGATTTCCAAGTGCTACATGCTGGTCAGAGCCTTAACTGGCATAAATCCAGAAAACTTCATCTCCAATGAAATAACGATGATTTATTACAATGAAAGAACCAGCTCATCATTTTAAGCGTGCTGTGGTTTATTACCAGTCACTCTTTTTACTTGTCAGATATGGAGGAGTTTGACTTGCTTCCCACTGTACTTGTAATATCATTGCCATGAAAATGAGAGCCATTAAAAGCCTTTGGTGCTATCTTTTGCAGAACTAAAATGTGCTTTTTCTGCTAAACTCAGTTGGTAAGATTAAATTGAGGTCAGCTTGGATTCTCTTCTGTCACAGGATACTTCAAATATTAAGAACATAACACAAAGTTATTACTAAAAGCATAGCTTTCTATCAGAAAAATTCCAAATTTGGTCCTGTGATACTGCATAGTTCATATTACATGCCAGTTGGATTATTTAATTCAAAAATATTCTGACAATTCTAAGCATCCTCACATATATAGTATACAATCATCTTCAAAAGACACATTAAGATATACTGAATTCTATTGTAAAAACTCCAAGCCAAAGCAAGTGTCGTATTCTAAGTGAAGTTGATATTAATACCCAATACCTGGAAATTGCATCCTATTTGGATGCTGAATTGGTTGAATTTTCAGCTATTTCAGCTTGTGTTGTGGGTGAATTCTGATACTGCAGATATACAGGTTAATTCATTGTATAAGCACGCTGCATACACTGGAAAGGCTTATCCTCATTTTTATTCTATTGTAAACTAGACAGATTACATCTGTGTTATGTCCTTCTCTCAGTCACTTTGGGGATCTTTCTTAGAAGTCTAGGAAAATCTCTCCTGGAATATGAGCTCCAACCTTAAGGGTGTGGTATCATTCTTCATGGGAGAGGTGCTCCAGCCTCCGATGAGCCTTGTGTCCAATGTTCTTGTACTCCTGGAGATAAGCATTGAAGTGCAGCTGGGTTCTCCCAAGAACAGAGTAGAAGAGGGAAAATTACCTTGGACCTGCTGGCCATACTTAGTTTGATGATGGTCTTTTCATCAACCAGTGCTCCCACGTCCTTCTCTGAAAGGTTAGTCTCAATCTACTCACTGCCTAGCCAGTATTCTTGTATGGGATTGCCCCAGCCCGGATGTAGAATCTTACCCTTGGCCTTGTTGAACTTCAGTAGGTTTGTAAGAACCCAACTCTCTAACCTGTTAAGGTCCCCTCAGTATGGCATCTTTCCCTCTAACACAACAACTGCACCGCACAGCTAGGTGTCATCCACAAACTCACTCAGGGTGCACATAATGGCACTCTGTGTCATGGATAAACACTCTCACTTTTCATGTTAGCTTTGATTACATTTTTAACTTGAACATCTGTTGATGGTGCAGAATCTTGTTTGAACACCTTTTTACTTTTGTGCGAGGTCTAAATCAAGTAATTTCTGTACCTGAACTCTCTCCTATTATCAAAATTCGATCTTGACTTCCAGAATTGTTTAAAGCTTTCTCAGATTTATTCATAAGATCATTTCTATATTTCCATTCCTGTATTCAACTTTCTGTTCCTTCCTTAATATTTTATTTGATGTGGAAACACCTTGTTTTGTACCAAATATTAATAGAACTGTTGGGTGGATGTTTGTTTGCCACTACCTCTGATCTTCTATGATTAATAATGATTTGATTCTTCATCTAATGTTCTGCTCTTGTCCTAATATATTGAAGAAATATCTTCCTTCCCTGTTGATTACAGCTGTGGGTTTTGTTGCTATAATTTTTTAAACTTAAGGTGATCATCTTGGTTACTGTCTTCTAAAATTAATATTTAAAAAATACTTTTGTAACATAAAAAGGCAAAATATGCAATACATTTTCAAATGAATTGATTTATTTGTGATCATCGTAATTGTATCACATACTGAGATTGATAAAATATTTTGTACATGTATTTTCACTGGGAATGGAAGTTAAAATGTTAATGGAATTATTCTGTCTAGTTTTAGGGTGGATTTTTTTTTTCCAGTAATTTCAGGATTTTATTTGGATTTCTTTTTGGCGCTGATAAGTAGTTTCTAGCACAACGTCAGGTTTTGTTTGTTTGTTTGTTTTTTACTGGTTTACACCTTCTTGTTTTTCATATTCTAGTTTATTTAACATATGTTGCTATTGCTTGAGACTAGATCACATTTTGTTTAGCTTGTAGTTATCCTTTGTATCTCTATTCATTAAGAATAACTTGAAATACTAAGTGAGATCCTCAGGGCTGTATGGAAAATCTTTGATCTGTTTTGTTCCATTTTTTAATGATTTAAAAGTTTACTAATGACAAAGCCTGGCCTTGGAGAAATGGTAGGAACAGGTGAATATCCATTTTCTTGTTATGTTAAACATATGGAAGATAGGATTATTTAAATGTATCTGCTTGGGAGTTGACTCCTGGAGTCAGCAATCTAGTTTGTATTCCTCTCACCACGAGATATTTGAAGTGTTTGTAAAATGCATAAGTGGGTTCATTCCTGGATTTATTACCATATCACTAAAAACTCCTGAGCAAGAAATCTGATACTGGAGTTTATGGCTCTTCTTTAGCATAGAAGTTTTTCTCTTGGTAAGAGAAATAGCTCTCTTCACCTCTAATTTTCAATTTAAATCCATCATGGACACCCTTTTCTCAAATATTATTCTCATACTATTCATGCTTTCTTCTGTACTCAGTTGTTCATCTCTCAAATGAGCTTTGGCACCCCTTACACTAAGATGAAGCAGTGCACTGTAGCACTGAAGTAGATTGTCTTTACTTCTTGAAGTAGACCTTAATGAAGACCACATATTTGTTCACGCTTCAGTAAATTTAACATGTAGAAGACAGGCACACAGTAGCATCTCTTTTTCTACAAATGAGAAACTGAGATGCAAAATGCCTTCAACTTGTAGAAACAGTCTTCAAGGAGCACAGCTGGTGCTTCTGAGCCATGATTCACTGACTTTCAGCCACCAAGCCTCCTTCATTCAGAATTTGGACACCTTCTCCCTGAACTTTCCATTGCTCAGTTTGCTGAATGTTTATACATTCTCTCTTTTATTCTGGCAAGCTATATTATAAAGGGGCTACCACATATTAAATGTCAGAAGTTACACTGAACTGTAGGGAGTTACTTCTTAAAACACAGTGATCTTGTAAGCAAATCTTGTTGGGGGAAGAAGAGTTCTGTTTGTGACAGATGACATCTTTGGAATTCACATGAGGATTGCAGGAGGGTCTGGAGAATGGATAAATATGTGAATTCTAGTGTATCTAGCCCTGCAACGCTAAGAGGACAAAATAAATGTGCATGAAATAAGGAAGATAGTGGATAAAATTAGCACGTGTAACAGTTCTAGAAAATAACTGATAAGTGGTTTGTTTTTCTAGTTGTAAACACATGGGTAGCAGTAACTGTTGAACACCAGAAAGTAAAGGTTGAAATCAACCTTAGGCACAGAGGAATAAAAGCAAATATTTTTTAGGTACATTTTGGGACCCTATGGGTTTCTCCCATAATAGTTCCTTTGGAATTGTTTCTTTCCTGATAGGAGGAAATAATCTTTATGTACAGGAGCAGTGCCTGAAGAAATCATTAGGGCAATGAATATTTCAGAAAGAGCATGGGGAGCACTTCAGGGAGAAAGGCATATCAGCAGAAAACATGTTCTGAGAGAGTTTATGGCATTTTAAATCATTTCCTGGCCTCTTTTTTGCATATGGAAGATCATTATATTGGCAACATGTATACATCACGGTTTTGAAAGAGAGATGGAATTTTTCTTACTACAAAGGGAGGGAGGTATTGATAACTGTGCAAGAAACATATTAATATCCCTTATCACATTTCCTGCAATAGTGCTTGCATTGCGTTTCAGCTCTTTTTTTTATTTTTGATTTTTTTCTGGTGGCAATGATGAATGTCCAAACAGTAGGGATAGAAAGCTAGACCTAACTAATCCAGGGTTGACTGGGTTGAGAATATGCGTCTGAACACAGGAGATTGCTGATCACATTCTTGTGAGTAAGCTATCTCACTCAGCTCTTCACCCAGGCCCATTTTCACACACATACCTGCAGCTTATGGAAGGCACACTCCTGGATCTCCTGCATTTTTAGGACTAAGCAAACTAAGAGGAAAAGGACAATGACATTTTTTTTCTTCCTGGTCTTTCCAAGGAAAGAAAACAGAAACAAAGAAATTAGAGGAGGTAGCCACAGTTTATTAAGTATGTGGGTTACCTGTCCACACTGCACAGCCTCAAAGTTTCTTTTTAATTATTATTTATTTTTATTATTTTTTCTCTTCTCTGTCACCCCAGCAAGTAGACTGGGGGTGTACAATAAGCTGGGAGGAAACACAGCTTGGTCAGCTTTTCCCACAAAAGGGAATTACAGACTGCTGAGCCTCACATTTGTGCCTGGAAGGATCATGGAACAGATCTTCCTAGAAGACATGTTAAGGCATATGAGGGACAAGCAAGTGATCTGAGACAGGGAAGGTTGTGCCTGACCAATCTGGTGGCCTTCTGTGATGGAGCAACAGCATGGGTGGATAAAGGAAGAGCAACAGATGTCCAGGTAGACCTGGACTTCTGCAAGGCCTTTGACATGGTCCTCCTCTACATCCTTATCTCTAAATTGGAGAGGTATGGATTGGAAGGGTGGACTCTGGTACATAGGGAGCTGGTTTGAAGTTTGCAGCCAGAGCATCGTGGTCGCTATGTCCAGGTAGAGGCCCATAATGAGCAATGTCTCCAAGGTGTTCATACTGGGTCTGGTAATCTAACATCTAAATCTGTCATTATCTACATGGGTCCCCAGATTGTTAGTTAGCAATGCTAAGATGTGGGAAAACATGTTTAATTTGCTTTAGTTATACCCATCCCTTGAGGATAGGAAGGTTCTTCTTTAAGACATTCTGCTGTACTATATAAGGATATACAATATTAATATATACATGTATATATAACATATATTTTTACAAAAGCTATTTACTTATGTGTGTACATGTGTATATAAATGTGTGTATATAAATCTTGGGAGGAAAAGTGGGAAAAGAAAGGGCAGAGGTTTCTAAACTAAAGTAAAAAGGACAAGATTTCCCACCTGTGAGAGGGGATAAAGGCCAAGACTTTCTCAAGTAACAACTTAACAAGGAGCTCCCGAGGCTATAATTAACCATCTGTCTGCTTTGCTGTGGTGCGAGGCTCCTAGGAGAAATCAAGTTGAGAGGTTGGCTGCTCAGTGCTCTTCAAAGCAAACAGGTGCCTAAACATGGCCTTTGGGAACCCAGCTTGAGGAATCTATATTTAAAATTCTTGTCCAAAAGAGTAACACACTTTGTGAGAGGTTTCTGAGAACATTTGGTCCTGATGGTGATTTTGTGTGTGTATGTGTGTGTGTGGGGGGGGAGAAAGTCACACTGAAACTCTGAAAGTTAACTTTTTCTAAAAAATACCAACTGTAAAATTCTCATGTTCTCTTCCTCACTCTTCCTGTCCTAGGAATGCAAAGCAACTTTTAAAGGACAAGTGTCTACTTTGCAAAAGCACGCTTCCAATGTTGCCTCACAATGCAAAGATCATGTTCTGGTGCAAAGATATATCCTTCTGTGACAAATAATTTACAGATTCCAGCTCATCAGAGAACCCAAAGACTTTGTCTTATGCCAGTGTAGCTTTGGTGGTATTTTCCTGAACTCAGGATTAAGTTTACTGAAGCAAAAAGTGCCAATCTGTCTCATCAACAGTATTGCTAGACAGAAAGATGGTTCATCAGTGTTCCTTCCACAACAGTATCTCAAGAGGGCAGTAAAGAATGACCAGACTATCAGATGGGAATGAGCAGAAGTTGGAATGGTATTTGCTTTGCTTAGTTTGTACTTGACTGTATGTCCATGCAGTCTTGTCTAGAGTTGCAGGAGTTGCTCAGGCATTCAATTACTTGAATTCCAATCACTTGAAACTATTTGGTTCAGGAGATAGCATAATAAAGTACTCTCCTGAGGTGACTATATCATTTTTTTAAGCTTTACTGACAAGCTAGAACTAGTCACATATTTTAAGTGTTGCCAAAGATAGTATTTAAAAAGTATGGAAAATCTGACCCTAGATTTTCTGTGACACCCATGATCCTTCAGGAATAGCAAAAGAAGATGGTATGTGCTTCCTAGGTAGCTGCTTAATTATCAGGCTGACTACACACAAGCTTTGGCCTTGTCATAGTCACTGTAATAAACAGCACTGGTTAATAAGGCACTAAAAGGGGACAGTTTGGACGAAGTCCTCCCACTCCTAAGCCACTGTATATCTAGGTCAAGAAACAAGAAGATTGACTTCACATTACCTACTGTTGTTTGGTTCCTGAAGTACAGACTAACTTCATCCCAATATCAAGGTGACAGGAAGGATTGGAGTACCCAAGAGACTCAGGGAAGAAGGAAATGTAAGAATATCGTACATTTGAATCGTTATTTTCCATGTTTGAGAAAAATGAATGTCTTCTGGCTTTATGTATAAATGGGGCCACTGGAGTGTCTGGTGTCCAGCTAGGCATGCAGCTACCATGTGTCAGTAATTACAAATAATTCTTTCACAATTTTGCTACCTCACAGAGTTTGTGTGGGTTTTTCTGCTATTTGTTCGTTTATTTTTAAACTGATTTTTTAATATATAATTCTTGTGAAAGTGTAAAGGATTTCCATGCATTAAAAGAAAAAGAGTATGGAATTTGGATACAAATCCAAATGGAGAAAAATGTCCCCAGAGAAATCCAGATAGTGACTCATGTAGAATACTGCTCAACACCTGAGCATGCAAGATCATGTGTAGGATATGGCTTAAGAACCTCTCAGTTTTCTTTGTCTCTCTATAGATAAGGTGTCAAATCCAGAATAGAATATATGACATATTTTCATTCCAAGGTAGAAATAATCTTTTTGAGTTTCAGTATGCGATTGATGAGCAGTTGTCAGGGCACATTTGTAAAAAGTAAAAAAAAAAATTATAGCACATACTTGGGCCCAAGAGAAGTGGAATTAAAGTCACAGGCCTGGATTTTTCTCTGCAGTATGATTTAAATTGGTCCGTTTATTCTGTTAAATGATACAACTTTGTATTTTGCACTGTTAGAAATAAGGAAAGGTCATACTGTTGAAATAGGAATACAAATTCTCCATCTATATGTCAATAATTCTCCTCAGGCTTCCACATAATTATATGCTGTGGACTATCTAAATATGATTTTTTTTTACCAGCTGGAAGATCATTTGAGCTCCAGCCTGACAATTCTAATTTGTACCATGGAATTCTTTCACTTGAAATTTTCAGTTTTCTGAGTTCACCTTCTTTTCGAGACAAAATATGTTCTTGTGTTTGTACAACTTCTCTATAATGACTGAAAAGAAATTGCATGATAATAAATGTTAAGTTGGAGAATGGGTAAGAAAATAACAATAGTGACAGCATAAGCTCTGAACTTTCTCATACTGCTTTCATTCTTCCTGAGAAGGAAATGTGGATAGCAGAAGATTTAAAAGTCCTTGAAGATTTGTCTGATACTTAATCATACAGCTAAATATCATAGTTGAGCAGAGATGTACTTTTATTCAAGTAATTAGACAAATAGTTCCCAAACCATGTAGGAAGAGCTGTTAATAGCTACCTGCCTTGACTTTTCTGCTTCTTGAATTCTTTAAAACTAAAAAGTGTATTGCTAGATAGGATGAAGCTTAAGCCATAGTTTCACCTTTGCATCCAACAACAAACTGGAGAACTCTGTATGTTTAGTCAGCTCCATTGAAAACTACAACAAAGCAGCCTGTAGGTATATATATATCAGTGCTCTCAGAAGCAGTTTGCTATGTGCAGTTTCTATACCAAAATAGCCATTCTAGACACCGCTGCTCTAGGAGACCACCTGTTGTTCCTGATTGGTCCCAGATTAGTGTCTCCCATCTTTGGTTAGCTTTGAATGGAAGTGTCTCAAGGACTTCCAGGAAATAAGGATTATTCAGAGTTGTATTGTCTTCCACCCATTTTTTGGAAAAGAATGATAGAACTTGATTTAAACTCCTTCTTTTACAGTACAGATGAGCCAATGTACAGGGTTGTGCACAAGCATGTACTGAATTACTGTCAGAAGCAAAGAAAAAGAGAGGAACGTTTGTGTTAATGATCAAATGTTTCTATTTTGATGCCTGCTAGAGTTACTTCTCTACTGACAAGGTTTATGTGCTGCTCCTTCCTCCAAGCTTTGCTTAAAGTCCTGATTTAACCACACATGCATTCATTTTAGCTAACATACTGGTAGGGCTGATAGTATTATTTTGTTGTGGTATAAGGCTTCAATGAGAGTTGGAGGTGGCATTGTGCAGTGCAACTTTATATAGGGCCTGCTTGTTTCATTAATATATTTGCTTCCACTTCTAATATTATTTTGGAAAGACAAATACCATAATCCATGGCTAATTATGAGGCCAGACTAATTCTGTCATGTCAGTACTTTCTTAATCTCTTTCTAACCAGATTAAAGCCCTTAATTTAGAGGCTACTGACATTGCAGATTGCGGCATTCCTAGGGAGCTGTTACAGTTTATCATTTCATACAAGTTATTGTGATTTTTAATGGCTATTCGTAATTTTTTCAAAGAGTAAGACTCCTTGGGATGAAGGATTCCAAAAACACATTTTAGCAAAAGAAAAACTTCAAAAAAAAATAAAAAAAAAATAATAAAAAAGCTATTTAAGCTTAAAAATTTGAAAACTATTCTTTTAAGGAGTTTCTGCCACTGTAAGTCTTAAAGAGTCAGAGCATAAATATTAGTAACTCAACACAAAATCAGTCCAGTATTTTGGTATAGTTACCAGAAGAGCCAAAGTGTAGGAGGGCTATTTTAAACTTGGAATTTTTGTTCTGTAGTCTACCCTGACTGAAAAATCATGATTTACACCTGACAAGTACATACTTTGATCACAGGCTGATTGTGTGTTACTAATGGGATATTCTGAAGTGAAAACATAAATGATGCCTTAGGCTGTATCAGGAAAAGCTTTCTAGGGAAGATGAAGAAAATGTAATTACAAAAATATTCTTCATTTTATTCCTTGAATAAGCAAGCATGGCCAAGTTTTGCTGTCATCTCTTCCCAGAAATGTATTTAAATAATTATCAGTAGTTTTAAAAATACTTCCATTTCAGGATTTTGTTAATTCCCTTTTATCAACTCATTTTTTTTTCTCTTGACCAGAACAATCCACTTTTAAAGCACTTGAACTGTGAGTGTGAACTCCTGATGATGCCAAAGTCAGTTCTGAACACAAATTAAATTGCTAACTTGACTGTGAAAGGTTATGAATGCTTTGTACATAGTCTTTGTTTAGAACATCAGCAATTGGCACAAGACCAATATACTGTATATCCCCATTTGAATCTACTATGGTCAAAGCACCTGTGTTCTCACTTGGCTTATTCTATCAAGTTCAGTATTTATTTTTTAAGTAATTCTTGCTCTCATCTTAAGAAAGAAGGCTATATTTTTCCTAATTGAAATGCTTATTAAATCTGTTTTAGCATGGATTAGTTTATTTCCCTTTCATGTTTTAGCCTAAAGGAATTGCTTCTGAAAGTTTATTTCCTGATCTCTTATATGTGTTTGCAGGGATGTTTTCCTCTTTAAATAATGCCTAACAGCTGTTGTATAACACGTACAGTACAATAACTTTAAAATATAGGCTCCGTGATTTTGAAATGTCGATGGACAATTGATGACATAACAGTAGAAATGATTAATTTAGCTCAAAGAATGGAACTCAAAGAATATAAAACTATTCTTCATGTCTCAGGCACAAAGCATTGAGTCAGATTTTTCCATTATTAGCTATATAAACTTTATACTGATATCTATACAAACATTCTTATACATACATCAATCAGAGATGTTGTAATCTGAGAAATAATAGTCCTAACTTGTTTTGTAGGAAAAAAAGCTACAGTGTTATAAGCTGTATTCTTTAATAGCATCTATTTAATAGCTTGGGTTGCTTTTACCCTTTAGGTTTTGCTTCTCACAGAATCACAGAATTGCAGGGGTTGGAAGGGACCTCCAGAGATGATCAAGTCCAACCCTCCTGCCAAAGCAGGCTCCCTACAGCAGGCTGAACAGGTAGGCACGCATATGGGTCTTGAATATCTCCAGAGAATCTCCAGAACTTCCCTGGCCAGCTTGTTCCAGTGCTCTGTCAGCCTTACCTTGAAGTCACATATTGGTGCAGAACTTCCTATGCTCCAGTTTATGACCATTTCCCCTTGTCCTGTCCCCAGAGACTGCTGAAAAGAGTTTGGCCAATATCTCTTTGTCCTCCACACTTAAGGTATTTATAAACACTGATAAGATCCCCCCTCAGTCTTCTTTTCCCAAGGCTGAACAGACCTAGGTCACTCAGCCTTTCCTCATCGGGATGATGCTCCAGGCCTTTTATCATCTTTGTGGCCCTGCACTGGAGTCTTTCCAGGAGATCCCTGATTTTTTTTTTTTTTTTTTTTGAGGCTGTTAACAAGAGGGGAAAGCAATGAAGAGGACAAGAGGAAGAAAACATAGAAATTACTGCACTCATAAAATACTAGACTAAGAAAATCTCTCAGCTAATTGTTTGTAAGATGGACTAGCTACAGGGTTATAAACTAATTAGGATATAAATCACACTGTGTGATAGGATACTTACTACAAAAAAAAAAATCTAACCTTTATTACCAAGCACATTCTGCTCTACAGATCAAAATTAACATTTAAATTCAGCCTGCTGACTTCCTGCCAAAAACCTAATTCTGTTACCAAGATTATGCACATTCTTTTTAAAAAAAAACTATGCTTTTTCTCATTTAATTTTGTTCGCTTTCATAATTCTCAGAGCTGTTTCTCTGTCATTTAGATGCCAGTTACAATTCTCCTGCTGATTTAGATAGGATGCAGATAGAATCCTAGTATCAAGAATCCACTGATTCTATAAGAGTGGCTGTTTATTGCATGCTGTCCATTCTATTAAATTTTTAAGCTGTGAATTCCTTTTATTGCTTATATATAAGTTAACAAGTTACTGAAGTCCAATCATGCACCGAGGTCCATAGTGTAGTTAAATTTGTAAGCAAACAAGCCACTGGGACCATGTTATTGGATTCGTTGTCTTGGGAAGCATACCTTTCTCTACACAAAGAGGCTACATGATGGTACCTGAATCAAGCAAATTGCGTATGTTCGTAGACTGGTGCTGCTATAGCAAGTGACATCCACAGTGCAGTTAAGATATAGGAACAAGGTAAATTAGAAAACCCAAAATGTATGAAACAAATTAACAATACAGAAAGCAAAAATGATGAAATTATAACGGTCAAAATGGTGTTTGTCTGTTCCTGCAAAATTGGTCATGAGAGTTCATTGCTAAAACTTAGAAAACCAATGCCAATTGAGATGTCCATGGTATACTGTTTGGCCTCCATCTGTAGCTTCTGTAGTGTCAGCTCAGACAAAGTGATGTAGCTAGAAATGTGAATCAGAAGTATAACTGATATTTAGGCTGAGACACAGAGAAGACTAAGTCAAAGGTGTTACTCTGGCTATAGCCCTAGCAACAAGGTTAGTGGTAGTGTTTTGAAACTACGGGACTGCTCATACCAAAAGTGATAGGTCAGAATGGCCTTCAGTCTTCCTGACACCACAAGTGTAACAGTGTCTGTACCTTTCAGATCTCTTTACAAAGATTGGAATGTATCAAGGACCATCCTGAGCCCATGTTTTTATCAGATCAGGGTGGCTGAACTCCATAACTTTGTGAATACTGCTAGCTTTTACAGCCAATGGCCTGGAAATAAAGTCCTGAGGGACTGTTGCCACATCCAGCTGAATTCTGCCTCATCAATACAAATAATGAGGTAAGTGTTAGAATTTGGATTTATAGACTTACACCTTGACAAGCTTGCTGCCTTAACTGTATAAAAAAGTAATTGAATTCACATTTTCAGTTGTTTTAAAGTTTTTCAGGGAGGATTAGGTAGTGAGGAAACGTTCAAACCATGTGACTTTTACCAAAGTCCGTTTAACCCAACAATTACATAAAGTGCTGCATCTCTAATATCATAGTTGCCGTGGTAATGGCTGGTTTGTTATTTATTACTGAAGTAAATTGTCTCCAAAGTCTGTCACCAGTTTCACACTGAAAAAGGATGAATTTCAGTCTGTAGTTCTTTTCACGTGCATTCACTTACACTACACACTGATTAACAAACTATCACCCTTTATTTGTGGTATTGTGATGTTTTGATACTGTGAGTGATTGCTATTTTTTAGTCTCCATTCTTATTCACAATATGGGGGAGAATAATATTCAGAAGTAAAAACCCATGCAGAAATTATTTTTTTTTTCCTATTGAAAACAAAAATGCATACAAAGCTTTTAGTATGTCTGTCTTTACCTTACGCTTATGCAAGATTATTCACCACACATTAGTACTTATTTTGGGCTTGGATTGGCTTGCTTAGACTTTTGAGTGTCATTGTGATGATAAAGGCATTTTCCTTGCTATTCCTGTGATTTCAGGAAGCCTCTCTTTTCCTTTGTAGACTGAATCTGTTGAGTAAGTTGCAGTGTAACTATTTGTGTTGTGTTTCACATCAGCTGGATGCCATCAGTTTATCTGCTCTCCAGAAGACTTCCAGAAGATACAGTAAGTTCTTTAGAATTTATTGTAAAGACTTTCCTCATAAGAATAATGAATTCTAGTAAAAGTTCTACGAACATCTCTAGAGAACGAGTTATGGAAAATTATTTTTGTATTAGTGCTGGTCATGCTACCGTGGACAAAATATTTCAAGTTAATGAAGTATTTTATTAAGGGCTATCATATACCTGGTGTCATCATTACTACATCTATGACTTTCTAGGTAAGCAAAAATCTTGGTATTTCAAACAATATCCCTGGAGTATGAACAGGCATACATATCTTATGCCCTTGGTTTAAAAACAAAACAAAAACAAACAAACAGAACAAGCAAGCAAACAAACAAAGAAACAAACAACCACATGTATTTCTGTTGCAGATTAATGTCATTAGTAAAATGAAGATCACTTAAATGGCTTTTGCCAGTGAAATGTCTAGTCGTAATTTATAATCATATTCCTCTTGATTCAGACAGTAGTGCAAATAGCAGCAGTGCATAAGAAAGATTTGCTTTACTCTTTCACTTTCTCTTCTAACTCTTGGATGCTGATTATCACCTGGATATAATCAATATGATCATAAAGGACTCAGAGCATTTCAGTTGTTTTCCTAGCCCTGATTTTTTATTTTTAAATTTATTTCTCACAAGGCCTTTGAGAAATGACATTAACTCATTGCATAAAAATCATCATTCTACATCTTACAAAGTGATTGAACTATATATTTTTTTAGGGGGCTATCTTTCCAACCTGCAAAACTCAAATTATTTCTGTTTTACTGAAAGAGATGAACAAACAAACAATCAAAAATTATGCATCGTATCATCAGAAAGACTAACTATACAGATAATCTTTAGATATTTGTATAAACAGGAAAATAGACCCATATGGTAAGCACAATTATCACCTTATTAACTATCAGTAAATACTGCTGGAATTTTTCCTCAGAATGTGTACATAGACATCTGTAATTTTTGTTCTCCAGTCTGCTCTCAATGCAGCCATCAGTTACAAAATACATACACAATCTCCATTGATGTCATGCCTCTGGCCTATGTGTGCTGCAGTGTTTCATATTTTTTTTAATATTTTCAGAGCATTGCAGCTAAGAACAGAATGCAGTATTTAGTATTTGATATTTTGTATTAGGCAATAAGATATCTTTCATTCGGAGATCATTCATGTAGCTCCTTCTGTATCTAGGTGTATTTGGATAAGAAAATTCAATCAATGTCACTCTTCTTTACTTTCCTCCTTGTCTTTTCTGGAGTTTTGTTCATAGCATCAATTTTGGTAGCCAGCAAAATAGCAGAATACATAAAAATCTCAAGTAAATCAAATCCAATCAAAAATGAGAACAGTGCTGCAAAAAGCAGTTTTTACTTGGAGATTTCATTAGAAGATAAGGATAGCATCATTTGAAGAAAAAACTGAAAATTTGTGGATACTGGTTCTTTATGAAGATATTTTGCAATTTCCAAATCAATCTGTATTGTATACAAATAATATCATGTGAAATATTAATATCTGATGCATAATATACATTGCAAGAGTGTCAGTATTAATGTTCCAAACATATTTACTGCATTTGATAAGGTAAAAGGCAACTAGGAACAGATTGACAGACTTGATTCAGCAAGTCACAAATGTATACATGAAGTCAGATAGGACCACTTTTTTTTTCTCTCTTCATGTGGAATTCTTCATGATAATGAGATGTAATAAAACTACCAAACAGAATTTGATTCACCAATCTAGAATGAATAGGAAAGGTATATATTTTATGTTTAAGGTATATTTTATGAAATATGCAAGGAAAAAAGAATTTCTATTTATTTATATATTTAGCATTCTTATTTTCTAAAAGTTTATTAACAAGGATCTTGACTATGGCTTTTCTTTTAATAATGGCAAACTTGTTCAGTGGAATGTACAGTAAGAATTATTATTTAAATGGACAATTGTCCTTTTAGCAATTTAATTGATACGGTAACAGTAATCAGAAAAAATCACTTGAGAGCTATTTTTTAAATCTCTCTGGAAAAGTAAAATGTATTTAATAATTTTCTGAATGTTTTTGAAATGTTTGTGAAAATAATGCATTTGTATTAATCAGAACATCATTTAGCTTTTATCTTCCATCATCATGTAATATTTTGTCACCTCAGCATAGCAGCACTATAAAATGCTTCTGTGTGAAGCTTTGACTACTTTAACCTCCTTCTTTGAACAAATGAATCCCAAAGTACATAAATAGAGGCATGTCAGTTTAAGACAAGTTTTCACCCTTACATGAGGGGTGAAGTTCTGACTGCCTTACATACCTGACATTTGTGAACCTAAAATCACAAGTGGAATTAATGCTACTTTACAGTGAAGAAGAAATGGTTTTAAAATGTAGGAACTGATAGGATTGGTGTATAAGATTATGTGGTTTTTAAATTACTGGGTTACGGATATCCCATTTTTGAGTGAAGTTTCACCATTATGCATATGCCTAATATCAGTATAGTTATTTCCATGTCAGTGTGGAAATGAACTTTGATAGTATGAATATCTTTATACCCATCTAATAGCAATAAGACAGTTGTGGGACCATGCTAATATTGCAGGAGATTTGAAAGGCATAGATTTTGCTGTGCATGGTTATGAAAATAACAACTTTAAGCAGAAACTGCACTGACATATTTTGTATATATCAAATCAGCCACATACAAATGGCTGAGGAGAGAATTAGATCCAGATTCCCTGAGGGATTTGAGCATCTAATGATTTTGATGAACACCAGTTGAGATTTTCAATGATCTTTAACAAGTTAGGTACTTATCTCCCACTGACTTTATCTATTTAGTCACATTGCAGGGACAAAAAAAAAAAAAAAGCTATTAGACAGTTCTAAGCAGCTTTAGATGCCTAGAAGAAAGGCACTCATTGAAAAAGTTTGTCCTGTTTACAGTTAGTGATTTGCTATTGGTTTTAAAGGCTTAAATCTATAAAATTACTGTTATTGATTACACAAATGCAGTATTTTTTTTCTAAATAATTAATAATAAATTCATTCTAAAGTAATAGTAATCTAATAGAACTGCATCCCATAAAGACAAATTTTATTTATATGATTTAAGGGCTGAATTGCAATTATAGAAGCATACATATGTGTAATTAGTTTAATTAATAGAAATTATGCAATTAAAAAACTTCAGAACAGGTCATAAAAGGTGGGAGCTATTGTTTGAAACTGGGACTAAAGTTTTCTATACTACTGAACAAAACAAGCCAGAGTGAATATGATACTTTTATCTCCAGTACAGAGACTTGAAAGCAAAGTGGGTTTATTTCACGCAGCTATTTAGCTCAGTTCAAAGACCCACACATTCAGATTTCCTGCAGAGCTCTACTGCAACCAGAGACTGACAGATGAAACGAGTCCTTTCATTTCTGTTTTATTACCTGCCATAGCAGTCAGTTATACCTGATCATATAAAAACATATCATAATTTTTATTAAAGTCCATAATTTACTGTCAAGATGTTAACCTTTTTCCAAAACTATTATTTCCTTCTTTTAGTTTTCTGAGCATATGGTTCTTAACTGCTCCAGCTAAAACCCTTCTGTTTTGACTGCAGTTGCCCAGAATAAAATTGACATTTCTCATAAAGATTACATTCATTTTAGTTTTTTTGAAAAGCTTCTTGAACTTTAGAACTGCCCTTAGCTTTCTGCAATAGATGATTGGTTTCACCTATTTTTATACTTCTCATCTCTGAGTTTTAAGGCTGCAATTAAAAGTCAGTTTGTTTTATCTTTTTACCAGTGAGAAGTGAATGGGTAAATCATAAAAGATGTATAGGTAGTCTAATATATTTATAAACTGTGCAAAAACTTGGTATTTTCAATTTATAGAGAAAGCTCAGGATTTTGATAGACTGGCAGTATGATTTACTGGTACTCTTTCTGTTACTGAGCTTCACTAGAGAGCTATAAATGCTAAATAGAAGGTTTTCCCAGATGAAAATACGAGACCATTTTTCAGTATACTTTGTTTAAACTTCACCAAAGTAATTTCTACAGACTGTATTTGGCTTTCATGTGTAACTGCCACTGTGTTCACATGAAAACAATGAAAATGAATTAAGATGAAAAATAAAGGTATAATTGTGTCTTTCATTAAAACATTAATTTGTAAACATCCAGCTATCTATACTGGTTCCTCTCTAGTCAGTCCTTTTATCTGTAACTAACTCCTCATTCGTGCATTCAGACTACTCCATATTTTTCACTTTCAATTACAAGCGCTTTTCAATTTAACAACTTAAATTAAACTTTCAGTTCAGCAACTTCCTGCAGTAAATTTTGTTAGAGGAAAAGCAGTTTGCTTGACCAAAAGGCTCCACTTTTTAAGAGAATGAGAACCTGACAATATTTTATGGTGCTGACTACAATTAAGTAGCTGCTTACATAGAATATAGTTAATTCTGTTACACGATACTCTCGGTACCACTTTGGATACATATAATCATGAATTCTGTCAGTATGTAAGCACAACTGGGTAGTGCTAATCAACTCTTCATAAGGCAAGATGATTTACTAAAACCTGTAAAGAATCATATTTAACATTTTTAACCTCCCAAGGCTATGCTAAGAACAGAAATTAGTGCATGCTCTCAGACAAATTGCATTAATCCAGAAGAGAACCTGAATAAATATATTTCAGTTATAAAATGTACTTCTTCAAAATGTTTAATCCAAATGACTTATTTTTAGTACTGCCAAGAGCAATATGCAATATATCTACAACTACATTACCAAAGTTCAGTTTAAAGCTGAATAAAATGTATTTGTATTACTGCTTTTACAGAGACAACATGTATTCGGGTGTATATATAGATAAGTATGTATCAATACGTCTATCTTTATGATGTTCTCATTCTGATGCAAGGGAGTTTATATGCATAACGAACATGGACAAATAGGACTTACAATAGTAACTACAATGAGATTATGTCAGTTATTTTCAGGAGAAGGGAACAGATTGGCATTAGAAGTGACTGACGGATGATACATGAATCTGTGGCATGGAGCATTCCAACTCTATCAGCCATGTGGTACCATGGGCATGTTCAGAATTACAACATTTACCGTATCATACTGATAATAATAGAGGTATCTCTTCACAGTAGGAGCAGAAAATTATTTAGTTCTGCAGATGCTGCTGTGTAGCAAAGCTTTTAATGGCTTCCATGTACCAGCTGAAATAGGCATGTGAGTAGTAAAAATAATTTTTACCTGATATGTTTCTCTGACTGAGAAGTCTGGTAAGAGAATGCCACAGTATGCAGAACAAATACGTATACAGAGAATAACTGATTTTTCTTTGTGTGTGGGAGAGTTGTTAAAAACAGGTGGCTGTGTTTTGATTTTCATGATGCTAAAACCCTTTTATGTTCTGTGTCAAGGCAAGGGAGCCATATTAATGGCTTAGCAAAAACTCTGTGCAATAATCTTTTCACTAAGTAAAATGTATGTTTTGTTTGTCTGAGATTCCTTTTCTCTCCCTTTTGGCATCCAAGGACAGATTGGGGTGCTCTCTAGCATGTGCTGCAGTATGGCTACTCTCTTTTCACGTGTTGAAGGAACTAAGGTTACAAAGAGCTCAAGTTGTTAAGAAGCATAAGAGCTAGACATGCATCGAAATTTGTGTGGAAATGCTTTGAGGAAACCACTATAGAAGATTTCTATTTCTACTTTTGCTTGTTTATTTAGCAATTCTTAAAAGAGTTCTTATGCAGGTACACACGGGTTCAAGTAAATTGTAATAACAAGAGATATAGCATAGGCACAGGGAATTTAACAGGGATTTTTTTATTTATTTATTTTTTGGTAGTAAGACATGTAAAGAAAAAGAACTAAGGCTGTTCTCAGAGTTTTGCTTTTGCCTTGTTGGCACGGATGAACTTTCACAAGTACAAAGGAAGATAGGGTTAAGCCAAAGAAGATCACACAATGAACAGGAACGGGGTCAGTTCAAGGTTGAAATACAGTTATCTCACAAGTTTGATCCAACGCTGTTTGAAATCTATGGCATTGTTTCTATGGTGTTGTGTTTATTTCATATATTAAATACTGATTCTAAAGTGATCATTATTGAAGAGCACAATAAAAGGAAAGAATAAAAAACAATATACTCATAACAGAATATCCAGTATGTTACGTATACATACTCTGTCCTGTATTTCTCCTTTTTAATATTAAGTGTAAGCTAGTGTAGAATGTGGTTCCTGGCTATATTTTTTTCTGAAAATTAGAGTCCTCCTTAGGTCAGCTTCTATATGGTAAAATTTTTTGTAGCATGTGGCCTTTTAACCTACTGAGATCCTATCTGTCACTTTATAAATGAGTATCTGAATATCTTTGCTTGAGCTACTTTGTGGAAGAAAATTCAGCATGATTCTTACCTGTGCATATTACTCAAAGATATAGTTCTGAAAATAGATGTCAATCTCTTGAGAAAAGTGTTCTTTAACGACTTACAATACTAAGGCAATTTCCACAGCTGAACTTCATCTAGTATTACTACACATTGACTTCCATATAATTCATTTTAATGTCTTATCACCAATTATTTGTCATTTTACAGAAAAAAAAGAAAAAAACAACATTTTCCTAGATTACAAATTTAAAGCTTTGCAAAGAAACACAGAAAATATCTGCAACATAAATAACTTAATAGTCAAAGTTTTACAATTAGATTAACATTTTTTCCCTCATTGTGGTCTTGTTCAAGCAACTGAACCATCTTTAGGATATTTAATTTCATGGATATATTCATGTTGTATTGTTTCAGAATTCATTTTAACTGTACCATTCATGTGAGATAGGATTAAAAAAGGTATGGGGAAAGTGACTATGCAGTAGTCTTGTTGCTTGCTTTCTCTTTCTTTTCTCAGTTGCTCAAAAGAACTGTGAGAATTCATGCACAAAAACTGCGTACCATATTCCAGCTCAGGAATTCTACTTGGCAGTTAAATTGACTTTACTTGTTTCTGCAGGTTATTTTTTATTGCTCTGGTATTATTTTAAGTGACTCATGCTCAAGATTTTTGTGCTTTAAGCAAGATAGATGTCTACAGCAGGATAGGAATGGACAGGGGACCTTCACAGATCAAAAAATGACTTAGGCAGCACAGGCTTCTTGTCAGCTCTGACAAGTCAGAGGTCAAAATGGGAACAATTTTAAGTGAGAATTTGGACTGTTTATTCAAGATAAATTCAACATCTTCAACAATTTTCTTTAAAATTGGTGCAAACATACTCTAATAAAATATTTACAAAATTGAGAAATGTGGAAAGTGTAAATGAAAGTTTGATGCTGGAGGCCATAACTGAAATTGTCTAGCATCATGTAGATGCTAGAATAATAATAATAATGGTTAAAGAAAATTACATGGTTTTAATATTCTTTTGCTTAATCAAGTAGTTAGTATTTGATGCCTTGTTGTTTTCATTAGAAATAGGTAATCTGTATCAGTTATCTTCTGTAATAATCAAATGCAATTTACAGAAATGCAGAGAAAGCTGACCATAGAAAAAAACAACCTCTGGCCTTTCCGTGGGATTGTCTCCTCCAGAAGAATCTCTCTGCTTTTTCATAACTTTGTTTGCTAACTTGTCTCATTTTTTGCTCTCCTTATGTCTGGTTGCTTCATGCAGTTATTAATGCAGTGCAGCCATTAGTGCATTGATATCTATCTGTAGAGTACCCTGAACTAATTCATTGGTCTTTGCTCTGTCAGTCCTCGTATTAATGCTCCTTCTGTGTATTTTTCAGAGTAGACGTACATCTTCTAAGTAACTTTACTTAGGAACTGTCTTAAAACTTGTGGGTCTGTTGTTGTTGGGTTAACCTTGGCTCAGGCCAATCTCCCATCCAGCTGTGCTTTCACTCTCTGTATTTCCTTATTCCAAAAAGCAAAACAAAGCAGGTATTTAGAAGTTTTGTTATGCCATAACTCCTTTCCTTGAGCAATATTCCAGTGAATGAGTCAGGCCATGTTTCTTTGCTGTGCACTGACCACTGCTGTCTCATGTCATCAGCCCTGCATCCCCCAGTGAGCATGAGGCTCACTGTTGGCTGAAACCAACAGTCAACTGCTTTGCTCATGGTGAGTGAGGCTTAATGAGACCTACAGCAGAGTAACTTTACCTCGCATCCAGGCTTTTGAGGAAGAATTTGAACCTGGTTTGAGATGCAGAGCTGCAGCTGCCTCCTGAGGGAAGAGGATGCATCCTGTCCCCAACAGGTGAAGGAAGGGGTGTCTCTGCTTCATGCAATGTACCTGTTCTGTTTGGAAAAAAATACTTCAGTTTTACAGGTGAGATTTTGAGTGACAGAGACAGCAGATTACTAAAGCCACATAGATGAAACAAGGAGTTGCATCAGGGTTTATGAAAGCATTAGCGCTGTACCTTTTCTCTGTGACCTTTCTTTTATTTTTTATCTTTAACTGAAATTGGGTGTTTTGATTGAGGAGGAACACTATAAACCCATTCATTTTTGGACTTCACAGTTATTAAAATAGGCTAAAATTGGCTTAGAAATTCATTAGAATATGTGTTTTATTTGTCTCTCTGTTAAAATAGGGCAAAGTTCAGTAGTGATTGACCCAACCCTGAAGATTGACCCAACTTCTTTCTAATCTACAAGCATGAATATTTAAGCAATTTAAAAGCTAATGCTGTTTACATATGTTGCATGCTAATAGATCTGTTCTATTGTGTAAATGTGTATTTACATTGGAAAATCCTTATGAAGCTGAATTAAAGGCAAATGTAAACATTTGGGTTAATTTTTGCGCATTTTCAAGCATATTATAACAGATAAGAGTAAAATTGGTCATTACAAGTCCATAGTGATGAAAAATGGCTAGGCACAATAAAGGATAATTTCTTTGGTTTCCAGAGCATAATGGAGTATGAATCATATTTAAAATTAATGGCTGAGAAGGCAGGCCATGATTTGAATGTCATCAGTAGCTATTTTACTCCTCCCTAGAGCAGCAACAAGCCTTTTATGAGAGATGAGCTCCTGCAAACAAGCGTTTCTAAGCTATCTGAAAGCTCCTGATTTATAACAGAGAGCTTTAGAAAATGTTTTGGTTTTGCTTATTTCAGAGCCTGGAATAAGGGAAGCAGGCTGGGAACAGTCTCTCTGCCCTGCAAGTAACAAGCAGTTACTTGTTTGAAAGTAATTTTTTTTAACTGCACTTTTTTTGTATCATGAAGCATACCTCTAACTCCATGTTTTTCTAAATGACATGAATTATTGGACTTCCTGGAAACAACGAAGCTTTGTCTGTTTAAATACTTAATCTTTAGCAAAAGGGAAAAAATAATTATGTAAATACATACACAATGGGACCAAAGATCTTTGTTCTTCTCACATAGAAAGAACAAGTGCTTATGGCCAGCTCAAAATAATAATATACCTAAGGTTTCCAAAAATTAATGAAAGGATTGATTCCTTCTACCAACTTATCTTTCTGTGCAATCCTTTGAAATCAAATATCCAGTCAGCAGGAGTTTCTTGAAATGAATATCTGTAACAGTGAGAAAAGCTTTATTTTCCATTACTTCAGGTCTTGCATTTGGGAATTTCAGGAAACGGTTCTTCCCTAACACAGTGCTACAAGATGAACTTACAGCATCTCCTGATGGGTTACTTGTGGCAGCCATGGTGTTGGAGAGAGGCTGGGCCTAGCTCAATGCCTGCGGAACTGAGAGAGACATCCTCTTCATCATGGTGTCACAAAATGTAAGAGAATGAAAGTACCACTGAGACGTACTACAGGATACAAGCAGTAGGGCTGCATGTATGCCCACGTGGGATGTACTCTCTCATGCTCGCATAACCCACTTATTAACATTTCCCCTTTCTTCCTGCAAAATAGGTCAGCACATTTTGAAGATAGACAAGCAAATCTGCAAAGAAGGATTCATAGCAATCCATACTATCACTATTCATAGCAATCCATACATAGTCGCTGCATGCTTGATCCATTGATGGTTGGTCTAGATGATCTGATGGTTGGACTAGATGATCTAGTAGGTCCTTTCCAACCTAATGCATCTATGAATCTATGAATCTATACAGCAGCAAATGCCTGATTCTTTGTTAGGCTGCTGTGTTGAGGCTGTTCCACCAAGGCCACAGATGACCCAAACATACCATGTGTAACGATTAAAAAGTACACAGAAAAATTCCTCTTCAGGAATCTAAGTACCAGAACTGCTCTGTAGCTTTCTCCTCACCTTGAGAAGCTACTGGAAAAGAAAGCAGCAGGAGACAAAATCTACAGATCACAGAAGTATTGTCCATCTTCAAATACATAACTCTGTTAACCATTTCTTAATCTGTTTATTCCTATGTACCAGGAATGCATTAAAGTGCTGCTTGTTCAAAAATAGTGCATTTGGCCTGAGTGGTTTCTGACGATTAATGGGAAAGGAAAAGAAAAGAAGTAATGCATAATATCTATCTGTGGAAAAAAAAAAAGAAAAAAAAAAAGATTGTTCTTATCTTGAGCATATTATTCACAAAATAAATGGACTTCAGAGTATGTGCCACTACTCATTTTAGATACTGGATAAGTAGCATGGTAGAGAGAGATATTCCTTGGTTTCCATTTAAAAGAACCTTTAAGTTCTGTTGTTATGCACATATGCCAGGTAGTAAGTAAAGATAAGTGATCAACAGTGATTTTTTTTTTTTTCAGGAAAAAAAGCATCGTGACACGTTGACAAAGACATTAAGTAGGAAATAAAGTGGAAAATCTGTGTTAGTTTGCTTTTTTTGTTTGTTTTTTTTGTCTTCCACATTTATGCAAAGTAATTTATGTTTTTTGACTTTCAGCATAGTCCTGTACTGAAGACTGAAGTCTGCTGCTGGAGATCAAACTTTTATTAATAGATGAAATATGTCTTTTGTTCTGAAGTACCTAGGTAAGACCTTTCCTGACATTCAAACTTCGTGTTATGTATTTTCAGTTCACAGGCTATCCTTATAACTGTTGGAATTGTTATAGTGGTGTACTGCCTTTCGTTCTTCCCACCAATCTCTCACGCCTCATTTGCTGTGCACCATGAGGTTGTTTTCATTTTTCAGTAACTTACATCACAGAGTACCCAAGATTTAGACATAATTCTATTTCACTGGCAGACTTCTCAGTTCTGTTCATCCTAGAATTGTCTCTTGAAGAGCATATATGTAAAGCACTGCCAGTTAGGAACTCAGTTTAAAAGGATGTCAAAGTTTTACTACTTCAAATCATAGCAAGGCAGGATCATAGACTGAAAGGCCTAAGAAGGCATTGGAATGGCTCATTCTTACAAATTGAGGGAAGCCAGAGGGGACACTTTCATGAAAATAATAGCTCAGCTTCCCATTTTAGGGCATCATTCCTCAAGCTGCACTGTCCTATTTATAGTCTTGTAACATCAGAAAAACATTTTCAACTGTATTTAGGTTCTCCCACTCTTTGGTAATATCTAGAAAGGTGCATAAGCTATTCTGCTAAAGATACATGAAATTTTATTGAAAAATGCCTCCCTTCAAGTCATTACAGCATATAGTTCTCCAGGAGCTGAAATGGGTACAGTGAAAGTTATGGACTCTAATGATCTGTAGCCTGGCAACTACAGGAGTGGTCTGGGATTTAAAAGATGCATACATGATAAAGTTCTGGCCCTGATAAACACACATACATACACATATATACATATATACATGTGCATACATACATATATAACAATATATTACATATATAAAAAATAATAACAGCAAACTAAAATCTTCTCCCTACACACTACTACCATGAATCCTAGGACATGGTATCTTGACTACAATTCAGCAAAATTCTGTGCTCTTAATAAATACTTTCTAAAACAGACAAAAATATTTGAACCTGTCCTCTGACTCCCAGTGTTTTGTATAATTTCGTTATTGCAAAGAGTCTTGTTAGATTTACTTCTCATTTCAGTGTGATGAGAAACTAACTATCAAAACACTGGAATTTCAAATACATAATTGCTGCCTTTTAATCAATTATAATACATCAGTTCCATTCCCTCTACCTGATAGCTCTCCTGAGCTATGTAGTGTAACTCTACTCCTTGATGACTCATCAGTAACCAAAGCAGAATGACTACAGAGAAATGCTTCTTTTTCATATATGGATAATTAGATTTTGTATGTGTTGGGGGTATCAGTGGAAAGTTTGTTGGAACATGAATAAAGGAAAGGAATCTACTGGTTGGAAAGATGACCAAAGTAGTCTTAACTGTCACAATTGTCTTAGCTGTCCCTAGGCATTTCCCTATTGCACTTTTCCTTTAAATTAAAATATACCTGATACAGTGTTGTACTATGTAGGATGGATCTGATGGTTTGGAAAGCAACCCAAATGAAATATGAACAGCTATTTGCAATGCTCATAGGAATACATTAGAAAAATATTACATGGAAGGAATTAATTTGGGATCCTAAACACTTTTTTTCCCCCATTTTTGACATTTTAAAATGCAGAAAGTTCTTCTGTGAAGCATGAAGGACGATCAGGGTTAGCTAATGAGGTTGATAGGTGCAATTGCTGCATGCTTGATCCGTCTTTGATCTTAATGCTCATTTGGACATGTCTTATTATTGTATGAGTCTTAAGTCTGTCCAAGCTCATAATAAACAAATATATGGTCATTCAAACTGTTCATGTCTCTGTCTTAGAAAGCTAGAGCAAAGCGATCAGAATCTAGTTTGCTAGATTCATACAAATTTTTTTTCTTTGAATATCTGAGCAAAATAATTGTTGGCATTACTGGTCATATGAGCTGTGATATAGATATGGATAATGAAACTTATGTTACTGGGTATCACTTTATCGCCTATTGGTTCAGAAAATAATTTATTCAACACTGAGCTGCATTTTATATTTGGCTATTTGTATCTGGGATGACTCTGGTTCCCTATGGTAGCTTTAGAAATCATTTATTTACTGTAAAAAAAGTCCTAAGTGCATCAGAAGAAAGAACATTGGGCACTCACTGTCAAGGTGTATTGGAAAAAGAATACTAAAAAAAGAAACAACCCATCATTTTCAGTTTTTCAGTTCTAAACACATGGATCTTTGAGATTTAGAGAAAATGGCCTGAACTGGCAGCTTAACAGATTTATTAAGACTGTATATCTGCCAAATGATGATGATATGATACTGCGTGAACATACTGAGCGAAGTCAAGTGGTGCTTTTGTAAATGTACTTTCATTTTGGTGATATGACTCCTCAATCTCACAAGAGGGATGGGATTTCCCACCTTTAGTTCTGCACTGGATATCACAGCACATCAAATTAATGAAAGTCCCCCTAGTGACAGGATGCTACCTCTTCACAAACTCTTAAATGCCTGAAGATCAAGAGTAGGAAGAAAAAATCACTTATTTTCTAAAAGCTGAGTTCAACATAAGACATAGCCACAATTCATTCAGCCTGTGTCTAGTTGCTGCACTGAGAAAATAATCTGGAAATCCAATTTTCTTAATTGTAGCATATGCAGACAGAGAGGCGCTGCTATGAAACAGCTTACAACTTATATCCCTCCAGAAAGCAATTTTGCCTTCAGTTCTTTCCCTGTTGGCTGTATAAAAAGCCTACACAGAGTACGACCTTAATTTAAGCTGGTTTTACAAAGACTATTTGACTTATCTTTAGGTATTCTGACTTTGCTGTCCCAGGCACATGGGCATAAATCTCTGCCTTTATCAGCAGGCTAAATGTCCCCCACAGCAAAGAATTTATTATGTGTCTTCAGCCTCAGCTGTGAATTGTAGCTTAGTAAGACCAGAGCCCTTCTCCCAAGGAAGAGGAGCAGAAGAGCTCTTAGGTGGCTAACCATCACCTCTGAGCTGATAAAGAGTACCCTCACCTGCACTTCACAGCTGAGAACAAGACCCACCCACTGCTGTGCTGGTTTTCCATTCCCTAAAGTGCTTTCCTACAGTGTCACCTGTAAGAGGTGAAAAGAAGATACTAATGGTCAAGTGCCCCTTCACTTGCGCTCACTGTTCAAACAACATAGAAGAGCTTGGAGAGACTGTTTTGTGGCTAACAAAGATGCCATGACCACAAAGCCCAAAGAATTATCATTCAAATACCAAGGTGTTTCAGTAGTTCAGGTTAAATACTTAGTCATAGGAAGATTGCTTGGAACAGACCTAAGATTTGATTTTGAATCTTAAATCTCCTGTTTGCTGGTTGCCTATGGTGACATGGCTTTTAATTGCACATCCCTCAGGCATCAGCTCCATTCCTGGGTTTACTCCTGTTTGGAGTAGCTGTGCTAGTAGCGTCAGTTAAAATCAGATCAAGTCCCAGGTAATGCCTTTTCTGATTAAAAAAAAACTTTAGATACTCAGTACACAATCACAAGATTGATTATTATCAGCAAGGTTATGGTTACTCTCTTCTAAGAATAAATAAGCTATGAATAGCCTTTTATCTTTCAAGACGGTTTCATAATAAAAGGATAATGACTTACAAAGACAAACCAAAATAATCCTGTATTTAGTACTTCTAAATAATTCTACCTTTTGGAATTGTTTCAAAGCACATTATCTGGCAATAAATTTTTGAGGCAAAAATTACATCCATGGCATAACATAGCAGAAGTGTATTTTAGTCATTTCTGCTTATCATTCCAGTAGACAGCTGAATCACATCTGAAGGTCTCTATCAGGGCTACTCTTAGGCTGGATCTGGGCAAATACCTGGGCTAGGACCTTGCCAGACTATGCTTGCTGTGCTTTTTACATTCCTCCAGGATAATGCCTACTTACTGTTTTTGTTTTGTTTTGTTTTTCCTCACCCCTCCCACCTGCCCCCCAGTATCCCTGGATGCAGCTGCACCCACAGTGGTCCTTAGCTACAGAAACAGCATCCAGCACGTGACTGTCCTGTCAGAGAGTTGGAAGTCTGCTCATTGCCTGGGCAGCTTTAGGACAAGGACACAACATTATTATATACGCTGAAGCATTTGTTCTAAGCTGGAAATAGTACTCCTAGGGCTCGGAACATAAATGTAAACTCAATGACTAGATGATGTGCTAGGAAAATAATAATAATAAAAAAGTCTGTTTCAGTGTCTGCATGTGGTCTGACCTCAGGAGAATTTTGGATTCAATTTGGTGCCTGGATTTTTGCTAGTAACTTGAGGGTACAGTACCAAGGAGTTTTACAACTGTGATTGCTGTACTGGAATATTAAAAATATTTTTTTCCTTGTACTTTTGACCCATGAGACTGAAAACTCTCTGTTCTGAGAATTAAAGCATCAGTGCAGTTTAGGTTTCAATTGTAAGAAATGGAGAATTATTGATAAGACAATTGCTGAGTTAAGAATTTTTTTAAAACCAAAGACAATTCGTGAGTAACATAGGCAGCTAAATTGCACCATCTGGAGCAAGAGGCAGATGTAAGCTTTTCTATTTAAGAATCAGCTTATAAATAATAATAAAAGTTGTGTGGAATTAATTGGCTCCTTTTCTGTTAGTAACAACATTCAGGAGAAATAGCTTTATTAGTTCACAGTATATCTACATAGCACATAAAGCTTTGTACGGACATCTGGAATAGATATTTCTTAATCTTTATTATAGAATAAATCCATAATAACTTCTAATGACTACTAAGCAGTATTGCTTGAGAGCTTCAGACTATCTAACAGCCTGGACAAAGAACAAGCAGTTGCACTCCACAGGCTGTAAGAAAGTCTGAGAATTAAAAGGAAGCCACAGAAGTGACCTTTAATTGTGTCAGGGACTGAGCGTTTCATTGAATACCTAAGCACCACACAATGAACAAAATTAGATTGATATATAAACTACATTCAGACATTTTTGTTTACCATCTATTATTCTGGGCCTTTCAATTTTAAGCTGGGCATTCAGAAACTGAAGCATATAAAATTTTCAGTCATCTACTAAATTTCATGAAGAGGGTGGTATTTTCATAGGAGTGCAGGCATTTTGTTTTCAGAATACTAATCTGTTGTCAGTGATTGATAAAATGGTAACCATTTTTGTTACTGAATATTATAGGGCTTTATTCACAAAAAAAAAATGACCTTAATTCATGTAATGTTTACAGATGGAAGGAAAGGAATGTGTAGTCCTTAGTAACATTCATACTATCATCAAAGTTTGTTCAAAGTGAGTCTAAAAATAAAAAGATAGCATACACCAGTAATCTATGTATATTCAGGCAGAAACAGACTATGCTTTAGAGCCTTCTAGGAGAAAAAAATAATGAATGAAAAAGACTGCTAATTAAAAATTAATGTTAAGTTTTGCACTTTAAAAATGTGCACTTGATTCATGCAAGTTATTTCTGAATGAAAGGAGTGCATAAAAAAGATTATACTCTCAGAAAAAAAGAAAACATTAGTGAGACTAAAGTTACCATTAGTAAAGCAAACATTTATAGAGCTTTGACAGGGGAAGGTCCATGAAATGAGTGTCTTTTAAAGAAGCTGCTGCCAAAGAAAGGTATAAAAGCTTTGATTTTGCGTGTGTGCCTATTCTTTCATGTCAAGAACTCTTGAGTTAATTCCAAATATATTTCATGATGTGTACAATTAGAATATGTGTCTAAATGAACACATGTGACATACTGTCTACCCAAAGAAACCTGGTAGCTTCGTTCTTGTGATTGAAATTAACATACCAAGAACAGACAAAAATGTTGCTCTTTAGTGAATACTAGTAAGCATCAGAAAGAGAAATCTATCACAAGGTCTGTTTGGGCCCTGGTAATTCTGTTTGGTGAAATTTAATTTAGATTTAATTAGAGATGGACTGAAGTCAAGACACATGTCTTCAATAAGAATTTGTTAATGCGAGAGGGGTAAAAGTTACTTTAGTCTGTTGGCTCTTCGAGTTGTTACCGACTCATGAAAACCTATGTTTCAGGTTAACTGGCTGTGGCCATCATCAGCCATCAAAGAAAGATTAATGCCCCCATCAACAGCATCAATCACCTATTCACCGTTGGTGAGAAATACAATTTGGCAATATATCCATGCTGAGAGTAGCACTGCTTATAAAAAACCGTGCTTGCCTTTTATTTCCCAAAGGTGGGGAATAAAACGGTGGGCAAATATCAACTATTTGCTCACAGACCTCATCCAACTGTTCAAGAGTACCACCAAGCTCAACATTTTTTCCTGCCAAACAATGATGTTAAAAATTTTAAAAGGCTTTCTTGTTTCTTTTATTTTGTTAGTGTCATGGCTCTTGAATACCTGTGGGTTTTTTTTTGTCAGCATTTGCCTTCTCATTTGTGATTATACCTTTTTCATTATGTCTAAGAACTTTTCTACACATGAGTAGCATATGGTATTGGCAAAGAGATGAAACTGTAATGAGATATAGAACACATCATCAAAATGCATGCTAAATTGCAGTGACTCAGTTGTGTTAGTAGCATGTGAAATTAAATTCCTGACAAGACAATACAAATGCATATCAGCAGGCATGCAATAACCAAACCGGCTTAAAAGGTGATCCAGGAGATGGGGCAGATGAAGCAGTGTTGGGGGAAACAGAGACTGGATTCTCTCTTTAATCTCCTAAAAGTCATTCTAGTATTTTTTTTCTCATTTTGCACATGGACATAATGTAGTATTGTATTAGTAATAAGATAGTATTACTTGCTTGGAGATGTAGAGATGCCTGCCGAACCAGAAGTTTTTTAAAAAATGCTGCATTTATCTTATGCTTAAAATTTCAAACAACTAAACAATCATCATCATCATCAACACAGTAAAATGTATTTTGTGACACACTGTAATTTGAGGCTACAGACAGTATTTAATTATCTCCACCAAAAATTTTCCATTAGGGAACATGAGAATCAATCTTGTATTCATCTGAAAGATTGACTATTAGGTTGAAAGAAGGAATTGGAATCAGTACCTCTAACACTTTGGACTCCCAGATCACCTGTTTTTGCAAGGAAGAGTTAAAAGTAATAACATTAATGATATTGTTGTGAGCAGTTCACAAGGTTTGGAAGAGTTTGTTAACATTATTACTTTGTCTTGAGAGAGATTAAAGAAATGAAATGTTGGATTTCTAGCCAAGGAATACAGATCCAACAGCTCTAATGTAGGTTGAATATTTTGGATGGTAAAATGAACCTATAGTCACAAAAAAGGAGTGATAGAAGTCAGTGTGTTTCTGCTGTGAAGTCACTATTTCACATTCTAAGCCTGAATGTAATCTAGAATTAATGGTAAAAACTGTAAAGCAAGGAAATGAGTATACAGAAATAGAAGCAATGGGAACATTTTGAAAGAGAAAAAAGAATTCTTCCCTTTTCAAACTGAAAGCAAATGTTTTTATTTATTCTAAACAAACAAACAAAAAGTAGATACGTAGTAATCTGTAACAGCAACATCAATATGTGGCAGTTCACCATCTTGTGTCAAAATTTACTTTCTTGAGAGCAAAAAAGTAGCTAGTGACCTCTTAGCTAAGATAGATGTTTCAAACTGAAGGAAGTAAAACTTAGAAAAACACAAACAAAAACAAACAAACAAACAAAACCACTTAGCAGTTTACAAAAACGGAGTGGTTATTAAGTAGGAGACAACTAATCTGTCCTTGTGTTTCATAAAACTCTCCCTTAAGTGTCATAAATCCACAGTTTGGATTCTTGAATGACCAGTTGAAATTTTACATAATAAAAGGAAATGCAAAATCTGTTTGTCTCCTATGGCAGTGGATATGCTATCTCTGGGGTGGTTTCTTATGCCTGCAAACTCTGACACTTGAGCACTATCTAGGACCTCAGTTTTTCTTACCGTAATATATATAGGTAGTACGTGGACAGTATGTGTGGGGCACATGGCTGGCTTGTGTCAGCACAAGATAGGTTTATTTGAGAACCATTTTCATGCCAATACTTTATCTATCTCTATTGCATTGCCAAAGGCCAAGTAAGAAGTACCGAGGTATTCTGATTCCCAGAGGCTGTTGTAATGAGGTCACTTGTGACCCAGCTCACATTACCTTCAAATGAAGTGGGAAAGCCCTAGAGATATACCCCTGTTACTTCCTACGTGTAAGTCATTTTTAGAACTCATTCAGATGTCCAGAGTAAATGGTATATGCATTTGCTTTTAGCAGAAAACTGTTCAGATCAGTATAGTTTCGTTGAGATTTTTCTTACTTTTTCTATGCCAGCTATTCTCTACAAAACAATGTTTTCAATCTTGAAGCTAAAAAGGAAAAAAAAAAAAAGAAAGATCAGGAGTCATTGAAAGGACTGAGAGAGATCAATGATCTGAGTGAGCATTTGCATGGCCTTGCCATGAGTGGAGAGGGAGACGAAATCTCCAGATTGGTATTTTTATTCATACTCACTCCTGTCTACTTCATATTTGAAGAAATCTTCCTGGCACACCCGTATTTATGTCTTTCTTTGAGCCAAATACATTATGCTAATAATGCTATGCAAATTGGAGAGATTTTTCCAAAGGAGCTATAGAATCTCCTTAGGATGATGGCTTCTAGTAGAAAGATTATTTTGTTCACCACGTAATGCACAAAACATAATGTTTCCTTATAATATTTTTTTTTTCTTCTAGGTAAATATCTTATAATAGTTAAAATTAGAAGTAAGTAATATTCAGTTATTCAGATCTTGTGAAGAAAGGACTAAGATGCCTTTGTATTTTTCTGTATTTGAATACTGGGCTAAAGCAGAAATGCTGTGCTGTGTCCACTGCTTTCAAGAATATATTCATGAAGAATACTTAGAAATAATCAGAGATGTATATAACATACATTTCATATGCTGTTACGTACATAAGATGTTCGCAGATGTTCCAGTGATACCGAGACATTCAATGAGGTAGATAAAAACAGGTCCATTTAGTCATTGAATTGTATCTTACATGCCTCTGGGATTTTCAGTTATTCCTATTGTCTTCATTGGAGTAATTATCATAAGTAAAAATCCTCATATGTTTTTGCAGGATGGGGATTTTGCATTCATCCAATAAAAACATGATCATCCATGAGTGTGGTGTCAGAATAGCTATATGCTTAGAAACTCATTTTCATTTTTTTTCTTAGAGAGAAAGACAGAGATGAACAAAACTTTGGGAAAGTGAGTTTCCCTCATTAAACTTTTACCATTTCAGTTCCAGAGTCGGGAAAGGTAAGCTTTATCATTACTTTTTATTTTTAGTATCCAATCTACTTGGAAGTAAATGGAATGCAATAACCTTCAAATCCCTTTAGAAGTTGTGAGTTACATGGAATCATTTATTTGAAAAGCACCAAGAGATAATAGAGGAGGTGGTTGGGAGGTATAAGGCACTTTATTCATGCAAATCTCATTTTCTGACCCCTTTTTTTCTTCCCCCCACATTTAAAACTGTAACTTTGGAGGTAAGAATATGAATTGATTTTTTTTTTTTTTTAAAATGTTTTGTGCTATGTTAATTTAAAATGATCAGCTAACAGAGCAGTAATGATCACAGAAGCTTGTTCTTTGGAAACAAAGATAACATTTCACTGATCTGATGCAGCAATTGTAAGCTTTAAAACACATCAGAGATTTTTAAGGCCACAAGGGAGTGTTTTGATCATCCAGCCTGACTTTTTGCACAAGAAGCAAAGCGAATTTCACCCATAGTTCTTGCACTTCTATACAAACACAAATAATTTTGTTTGTAAGAGCTTCTGAAAATGAAAGTAAGGCTTTCACTAGGTAATTTTAACTTCTTTTGAAAACACAGCTGAACATTTCATTGTACAGTGACATTATATACTGATTAAAATCAGGAGAGGAATGTGGAAGTGATTGAAAGAGATGAGTTGTTAGTGAATATTTGAGTAACAGAATAGAGCCAAAAACATTATAAAATGCTTAAGTCTTATTGATCTAGTACAGTTTTAAAAAGCTAGGTCTTAGAAATAAATACAAAAAAAAA
>VXAB01002503.1:0-13935 GCA_013399175.1 Odontophorus gujanensis | reverse complement strand
CAGAAAGACTGAATACCGGCACAAGCTGAGATCTATACAATTTAGAAGGCTATTCTGATTAAGCAGACACAGAAAGAGAATGAAGTGCTAACAAAGCAGCTGAAATATGAAAGCAGTGGAAACCAGAACTGGTATGACAAGCCTGCAGCAGAAGCTGATCATGCAAAATGGAAGAAATATTTGCACAGAGTGGTTAGTCAAACTAAAATCAGGTTATCAGGTGTTTCTTCAGTAGAATTAGGAGACTGAATCCAACATCCAGGGAGAATTTTTAGAGATTAACAAAAAGCTCAAAGACATACCAAAACTGAAGGGCATTTGAAACTGAGAAACATCAATCCATAAATAATTCCAAGTGAATTGGGATAACAGTAAATCAGAAAACCCAAAATTAACCTTATGTATTATTGTAAATACGATCTCAAAACTATGGTTAAAAAACAAACAATGTTTAACTATAAAGACTACTATTTAAAGTATAAATGTTTATCTGTTTGTTACAGAGATGAAACCAAAGTAAAACGAAACCAAATGGAGTATTACTGAAGTGATGTAATAACATGAAGTATAATATTCTTACTAACTAATGATGAATTATTGAATCATAGAATCTTTTGAGTTGGAAAGGACGTTTGTAGGCCCTTGAATGTCTCTAAGGGGCATCCACTACCTCTCTGAGCAACCTGTTCCCAGTGCCTCATCACCCTTATTGTACAAACTTCCTTATGTCCAATCTAAATCTCTCCTTTTAGTTTGAAACCCCTTGTCCTGTCATCACAGACCCTGCTAAAGAGGCTGTCCCCTTCTTTCTTACAGCCCCCCTTCAGACACTGAAAGGATGCTATCAAGTCTCCTTCTCCAGGCTGAACAGTCCCAGCTCTCTCAGCCTGTCCTCACAGGGGAGGTGTTCCATGTGGACACCAGATCATAGTAATACTTCAATAATATGAAAGCAAAAAACAGCCATTAGCTAGAGCTTTCAAGCTGCTCAAGTGTGATTTTGGTGCTGTATGGTAAGTGCAAATGGCATGCCTATCAAGAGCCTTTAGAGGAATTCAACAAGTCTGAAACTGGCTTTTTAATAGTTTGGATTGCAGATTATTTTTGATCTTTAAAGATGTGTTGTTATTTAAAGTTCTCGAAACCATAACAGGGCAAAGGTAAGACCTAAAAAGACAATCTCACTGAATAATACATTTCTTAAAACAAACTAATGGGAAAAAATAAAAATAAAAAAAAAACAACCCCCCCAAATCATAAACTAATTAAGGGACATCCTAATGGATTCTTGGAATGTTCACTGTAATTTTCAAGGTTATATCCTTTATTCTCTGTATGCAATTAATTAACGGTTGAATCCTTAGAAAAACTGCAAAACTATGTTTTAATTAAAGAACTCTGACACGCTACTGAGATTCAGCAGCTGTGCAATGTTGCCCATTTTTCCTCCTTCTATATCTCAGCAGAGCCTTGGAAAACTCAAAGACAGGGATAAAAAGCTTGTTTAATCTCCTCTGCCAATGTCTGACCTACCTGTACAGGCTATGTAGATTAGTGACAATTAAGAAATGTATTGGATGTTTGCAATGCCCTCTTTATGTCTATACTGGGAGAAAAACTAGGTACACATCACCTGTGACAACTGCCCTTTTTGTCTCCCTGCAGGCTCCAGCTTACACTATGCGGTGGTCTCTGGCCAATCTGAGAGCCAGGATGGTGGGAAGAATTTGAACCAGTGTTTCAAAGCTTCAAAGAAAGAACCTTGTTCCTACAGTTCAGTGTCTCTGTACACTTTTGCAAGTAAGAGCAAAACCCAAACCTTTTATTTCTTTTTGAGCTCTGTACAGAAACTATTGTAAGAATTGTAATCTTTTAGTTATTGCATAGCACTGCTGTGCAACATTTTAAAGTATACACAACTTTATCATGAACATTCATTGAAAGACTAATTTAGAGTGGATTGATATACTCCATTCTCAGTGGTAACTGGGTGCCAGACACATGCCTCAAACACCACTCCTTTAAGATCCATTACTGTTCCCCCGAAGAGCAGTTATTACCATCCACCCCTTCTACCTATCTCTGCTGACAGCTGCTATCTTTGTATGGATGTCAGACAAATGCACAAAGCAGCATTCATCTACTGCAACAACATTTATTGTTTTGAGTGCCCCTTTTCTGCCTCTAGGTAGAAGACTAAATGCCACTGTCCTGAGAGCCAAATTCGGCCTTAGAGTCTCAGCCAGATTGTGCTGTAATAGATGATCACAGTAATATATGTCTTTGTGTCTTCGAGCAGGCAGATAAAATCACACCTCAGTTGTAAACTTGAGCGTGAACGGATAGAAATTGAATGGTTATCAATTTCCCAATTCACAAGGTATTAAATACAGCACTTGGGGCTACTTGAAGAATTTAACTTCCTGACATTCAAGGGTGCTTGGATGTGAGTCTAGATACTGTGTTATTTCTGCTCACAAACTTGCAAACAAAGGTTAAGAAAGGGTCTCTGTCTCCAGGGAGCTAGAAGTCACAGCAATAGTCCTACTGTTTACATAAACTGCTAATGCCAATTTATAAATCTCTCTTGTGTTTATGCCAAATAGCTAATAATGGTGCTCTGAACTGGTTGAGCTTTCTGATAATTAAGAAAACCAAATAGACTGCACTCAAAATGAAGCTCCTGTTTTTTGTGGTAGTGTTTTCAAAGACTGCAGGGATTTCCCCCCTCCTTCCTCTTCAGCAGCAGGCAACCTCTCTGTTACAGCTGGAAGCCTCAAACAGCAGAACAGGTAAAACGCTAGCTATTGTGAAAAACAAGTTCCTGTCTCTTGATTAACAGCTGGATTTTCTCCCCTTTTAGCTTGCCCAACCAGATAACTATGGGAATGGCAGTGACAGTTTGCAAAAGAAAACACAACGTGCATAGCATGATGTGAGAAATAAGACGATAGAGTTATTAAACTTTGGTTTAACACAGACAAGGGAATCACTAGTGCACAGACAGTTTTAAGGCATATAAGTAGGACTAAAAACAGGTTTTCAGTCCTGAGACTAAAGAAATGGTATATGCTGAGGAAAAAAAAAAAGTAATCCTATTCTAAGCTGGTTATGATAGGTTACTCTGCATGGGGCAAGTTATGTAACAATTTCACAGAATCTTAGAATCATTTGAGTTGGAAGGGACCTTTGAAGGTCATCTAGTCCAACTCCCTGTAATGAACAGGGACACCTACTGCTAGATCAGGTTGCTCTGAGCCCTGTCCAGCCTCAACAGTGAATGTCTCCAGGGACAGGACTGCCACCATGTATTTGACCAACCAGTTTCAGTGCCTCACAATCTGTATTGTAAAAAAAAAAATTATTTCTTATATCCAGTCTAATTTTCCCCTATTATAGTTTGAAATAATTTCCACTTGTCCTATCACGGCAGACCCTGCTAAAGGTTCTGTCCCTTTCCTTCTCACAGGCCCCCTTTAGATACTGAAAAACTGTTCTCAGGTCTTGCCAGAGCCTTCTCTTCTCCAGGCTGAACAGCACCGGCTCTCTCAGTCTGTCCTCGTAGGGAAGGTGTTCCATTTCTTGGATTATTTCTGTAGCCCTCCTCTAGATGTGATCCAACAGGTCCATAACTCTTTTGTACTGAGGACTCCACATCTGGACACACTACTCCAGGTAAGATCTCAGCAGTGTAGAAGAGTAGAAGGGCAGGAACACCTCCCTTGACCTGTCGACCACACTTCCTTTGATGTACCCCAGGATAGGGTTGGCTTTCTGGGTTGTGAGGGCCTAATGCTGGCTCATGTCCAGCTTCCCATTCACCAGTATCCCCATGTCCATTTCTGCAGGGCTGTGCTCCATTCCTTCACCTCCAGCTTGTACCGATAGTGGGGGTTGCCTTGACCCAGGTGCAAGACTGTATACTTGGCTTCATTAACCCTCATGAGGTTGACCTGGGTCCACTGCTCAAGGCTGTCTAGGTCCCTCTGGATGGCATCCTGTCTTTCAGGTGTGTTGACTGCACCACACAGCTTGGCAATTTTTTGGAAACTTGCTGAGGGTGCACTCGATCCCACTGTTGGATGTCATGGATGAAGATACAGAACAGCATTGGTCCCAGTTCTGACCCCTGAGGGATATCACGCACCACTGACCTCCCTTCAAACAGTGAGCCATTTCACACTCATTCTTAGGACAGAGAACAATTTTTGGTTCAAATCCAAGTACTTTTGTCCTTATTTGGTCTCTGTAAGGCAAAAGGACAAAAGTACTTGGATTTTTGTGTGTGTAGTTATAAACTGCTGCAAGGAAGGAAATACAGCGTAGTTAAACGCATACCATTTGACGAAACAAATCATTTTGGAAACTGTCACTGCAGCCAATTTTTGGAGGAGCTACAAATGAACTACTGCAGTTTGTTACAGGCTGTGCTGTCACCTGGCAGCAGGATTGGAAGCCACTCCAAATCCAGAGGAAGCCAAGGCAGGGGATATGAGTTACAAACCAAGGGCATGAATCTTGGAGATGGTTGTGGAAGCAATGTCAAGTACCCTAGTGCTGGAAAGTTAATAACCTGTGACTAAAAAGTATTCAAAAAGAGGCCTCTAAATACACACCGTTAGTACGTGTCTTAACAAAGCAAAACTGCTGGATCTTAAAAATAAGTGCTGGATGTTGGCCGACAGCCACAGTCAGGGTGGTCAAGAGTTGCCTCGGTTATCTGGAGGCCGCTCTGGGCTGCGAGCGGCCAAGCAGGGGAGGAATCCAGCGCAGCGCTCGCACCCCGCGTCCCTCGGGGCAGCCCCTACGTCCCACCCCGCCCAAGGCCGTAAGGCACACGGCGGGCGGGGAGTAGCGGCGGAGGCGGGCGGCTCGCGGTGCCGGGGCTGCCCCACCGGTGGGCGGCGCCGGGCGGTGAGAGGCAGTGGGCGCCTCGTCCCGCGCCGAGACCCCCCACCCACCCCCGCCCGGAGGTATATAGCGGCCGTGCCCGGCGCTTCCGAGCTGTGGCGGCAAGATGGCCGTGCCCGGCGCGCAAGGCCCGGAAGCACCCAAGCTACCCGAACTGCTAGAGCGGGACCCCTACCTGGCCCCCTTCGAGCGGGACTTCCAGCGCAGGTACAGGGCCCAGCATGGCGGCGCCGGATCGGGTTGGGGGGGGGGGCGGCTGCACCCCGTTCCCTCCCCGCGGCGGTGGGCTGTCCCTGCGCCGGCGCGGCTCCGCTTCCGGCGCCGGCAAAGCCTTTCGGGGTATTCCTTCCTTGCAGCTCATGTGTCGGTCAGGTTTGCGGCAGACTCAGCACCGTGCTGGTGCAGGTCCCCACCTCTCCCCCCCCGAGTGCCCCTGTTGCCGTCCCGTGTCGCTACTAAATCCCTAGTGGCAGCTTGAGAGCGGCACTTTGGGGCTTCCCTGGTACGCTTCAACGCCTTCCGTTTCGTTAGCAGCCCCCTTAAAATGAGAAGTGTGATGCTCACTGATAGCCTGAGTCCTCAAAGTCTGGGAAAACACTGTGGCAGGGAGAGAGTAGGGCTTTTCCTTGCTGTGTCACAAATAGCGTGTTTGGTTTAGGGCTGCTGGGTGTCCTGTTGGCTTCTGGCAGGGTAGCGGTGCGGCTAGGTCTTGTAAAATGGGATTAAGAATTGAGTAAACTGCTAGGTTAGCTTATAGCACATTTTCTCCATCTGTAATCTCTTAATGATAGAATAAGAGTGCTTTGAGCAGTGATTCCTGGCAAACTTCTGTTTACAGCACTGCTGTAAGGCACCTGATCCTTTCAGTAGGATGTCTGTGTGTAGGAAGTAATGACTAGGCAGATCTGACTTAATAAAGCTGCTCATTAAAACAATTTGGAAACCCAGATGCACCTGCCATCGAAGCAGCACATTGTGGAAAGCAGTGTTTTTGCGTGATTGTGCTGAACAGAGTGAGTTTGCGGAACTGATGTGTAGTTTTTAGGTTTATCTGTCTTGTGCTCAGGACTTCAGATGATTCTGTTTGTTCTCTTCCTGTCTTCTTCAAGCCATTCCTTAATGGTAAAATTGTTCTGAAAATCTGTAAACCCATAATTTTTTTTTGGAAATAGAAACAATTTCAGTGACAACTTGTGATAAACTAAATGTCTTACTCAAAGTCCAGTCAGTGCAGCTGTTTATGCTATGGGAGAGAATGCCCGGGGGAAGGAGGCAGACTGAAATGCCTGTTGATGTCCATGCAATACTCATCCCGGCTCCAGAAACTGTGATTCATAGTGTATTTAATACCTCCAGGTGTGCTTATTATGAAGAGCTCTTGCTTTAGGAATGCTGAGGAGAAAGGAGTTTCCTAGCCTAATTGTTACTTGTGTGAATAACTGGTTCCTTGGAGCGTTCTGGAGCTCCACTGGGTTGATTTCACACTCTGATCTCACATTCTCGTGGTGAAAGAGGTGAACAACTCCACTCAATTCTGGCTGTGTCTTAAGATCCTGAGCAGTGTGTAGTTTTCTGGTCTTTGTTCCAGGCTTAGGAATCCTAATATGTTCAACTGGTTGTTACAAGGAAGTTGGTTTCTATGTGTCTGTGACTTCCCCTTGTGAGATGGGATTTAGAACTGAAAGCAGTCTTTGAGTTCCATACTGTGTGGATTAATACTATGGGTTAATACAGTTACATAGTGATACCACAGTCCTGTAACTTTTCTTCACATGAAAGTGTGAAGAAAAATAAAATCTGGCAAGCTGTCTAGAGGCAGAAATGTATTTATCTTTGAAGCTTCAAGTGTATGTACAAAATTAAGTTGCATGTAATCTGGAATGCTGCTGACAGTGCATTTTTATGCCTCGAGAAGGATAGCGGTTATTTTAAGTGGTTACTTAAATTTTGGTCTCCCATTTGTGGGGCATATCACTGAGTAAACTAGTGGATTGGATACATCCCAGATAGCATAGGAAAGGTGGTGATGAGGTGGCTACGAATATGTGCTGTTAAGCAATACTGTCTATTAGTTGGTTGACTGTTAACTGCTTGCCTTCGGATCATAGCTAGAGTGGGAGGGCCAGTTCTTAGTGGGTATTGTGGAATTAACCTTTCAGCATAGGAAAATTGTGTGGGGAGTTGTACAACTGAAGTTCTAAATGGTGAAGTTCATTGTTCTTTGTGAACCAGCTGACTGGCCTTCCTCCATGTGCTGCTGATTCCACTAGCTCTCCTCCTCAGTGGTGTTATTTTCCACTTGAATAGTTTAAACAACAGTAATACAGGTAACTTTCCAACTCAAAAGGTTGAGTTGTTCCTGGCAAAGGGGGCAAGACTGATGTGTTTGGCACTGTGCAGAAAGAAAATACCCAGAAAGTTTTTCTTGCTTGGGTTAGGAAAGTAAGAAGTGAAACAGACTTGATGAAATGCAGTGTTTGTGAGTACTTTGTGTAGTAGTCTAAATTTATTTATAAAGTATACAATGATGTTGAAATCGATATTGAAAAGACAAAAACTGATGGAGATCTTGTGACTTACAGCTGTATGTGTATAACCTAAAGAAATAAAAACTGGAGATTTTGACAGGATTAAAGATTTAAACAAGCAAACAAAAGCATTTCTCAAACATGTTTGTGGAGATATTTTTTTACTGTGTTTTGTGCAAGAACACAAATAGTCCTTCTTCTTCCCCTACTAAAAGAAGTGAGAGGAAAGAAAAGGCTTGAGCTCTATTCCTGGCTGTGACATCAGCAAACTGTTGACTCACCCCTTGGGCTTGAGTCTGCCTGCTGTTTATCCATAGTATCTTAGCGTGGATTATTGCTGGTGGAAAATTTCATAACTTTTTCTTCCTGGTTGTTAAAAGACACACCGTTAACTTCATAATGATGGCTTATTCTCTTACTCAAAGCAGGGCTATTTCTGGTTGTGGATCATGTTGTGCTGTATTTCTGAAGACGTATTTCTGCAACCTCCTTGGGCAGCTTGTCTCCTGGTGTTAGGCTGCACTGACTGAATATTTCTGTCTTAATTCTGTAGCTTCCCTTGCTGCAATTTTTTCCTTTGCCATAGTTCTCTATGTGCTGTGGAAATGAGCTTGGCCCATTCTTTTTTCTTGTTATTTCCCTTCTGGCTGGTCCCTTTGGTAGCTGGGGATTGTAAGTTAACAGCTGCCACCCTTACCTCCCCAAGGTTAGCTTTTTCTTCTCTAGCCAGCTCTCAGGATTCAGGAATAGCCGTGTAACATGACTTCTAAGACTGCACCCATATAATTCAAGTGATTGTTGATGATGTTTTCATTTTTCACATCTGCTTAGACATGAATGATAGAATCCTTAAGGTTGGACTAGGGTCATCTATCTAGTCCAGCCACCAAACCATCACCACCATGTCCACTAACCATGTCTTTCAGTCTTTCCGAACATCCAACTGTGAAGTTTGCTGCTAAAAGAGATGTATTCTGCTTATGTAATATGTTCTGCCTCTGGACTTTCTCAAGCTGTTATGGCAGTCTTTATATTATTGGTCTTTCCTTTATGTAGGAGATAAAGCCCTCTCAAACACAGATAATCCAAGTTCTGATTAGCAGGCTGTCAAGAGTTATCTGCTATGGTTTTGCTTCAGGTTGTTTGCAGTAAAGTCTAAACTAGCCTTGATGTTACAAGCTGTAAGGTACTGCTGCTGAATTCTTCCCCTTTCAAGCTATGTCCTCCCACTTTAGTAGGCCACAGTCTATGCAGTTTCTTAGGTGACCTCATCGAAATTTTTATTGGCAAGCACTGTTTGCTCTTGTATTCAGAACTGTTTATAGGTAGTTCTACTTGAATATAACTTGCTATTTCTTGCTTAATAATTGCCGTAAGTATATGCTTTTCCTTTTTATTTGGAGCTAAAAGAAAATAAGATGCATCCTACTATGTAGGGTGTCACCACAGCCTTGCCTACTTGCATGGGTAGGCTTTCAGTGAACACAACTGGTTTTTCTAAGTCTTTCCAAGGAGCCATTCTGCAAATGTTACCTTCCTCATTTTGCTTGACTTCCAAGCTCTGCTTCTTTTTACTTTGAGCTAAGAAAGGGGGGAAGGGGGTAAAAGGTCTATCAGAACCATCAATTAACACTTTTAGTAACAGATCACAAGTAGATGCTCTGTGCCCCTCCATCAGAATTGGATGGTTAAACTGTTCCGCTTGTCCTAGTACATGGGTCAGAAATCAATACTTTACCCTAATATCCCACATCTTGATACATGAGGCTGCATCTGTAAAACATGCAAGTGTTATGAAACACTTTGTTTCACAGTCTGTCTGCTTCTGTAACAACTAAGTGCTTCTGTGAAGGTGAGCTACCTAAAATGTGATCCTAGAGCCTTGCTAAATCATCAGCAGAGAATATGGGCTACCATGGTTATATGGGTGGCTTGTGGAAGGAGCTGGACTTCTGGTCTCCTGTTTTTTCTTTTTTTTTCTTTTTTCTTTCTTTCTTCATGCATGGTCATTTCATTGCAAGTGGTGTTTCAGGGTAGAGCAAATAAAAATCTGTCATTGTTCATTTCTGCAAATACTTGAATTTGGCCTTGAGTTGTGTGAGGATATATATATATATTTAGGGGATAAAGGAATCTTTTCAGTGTATGTTGTGAGCCCTTCAGATCTGACGTACAGACATTTGGTTCAACACTTGAAACAAGAAACAAGAATCTACTTTAGTTAAAAAATAAATAAATAATAGGGGGGAAAAATCCCAAGTGATAATCTTTGCATTGGATACCACTGCTCTAAATTGTTTGACCATCTGTGATATGTTTTCCCACAAGTATTTTGTTAACTCCCAACTGTTATTTAGTCTAAAGACTTTGTATAATTTAGTATGTATTTTTAGTCTTTTTACCTCTTAGTACATAATTGGCTCAATTAAAATCATTAATGCCTGTGGTGTAATTGCATTTTATGGAGTTACAAACTGGGATCAGAAAGTGTTGCCCATTAGAATTTTCTGTTGTTACAGTGTGCATGGCTTATTATATTTTACCGGCCTCTGCAACTGTCTCTATCTACTAACTATACAGTCCTCATTGAAAGATTGTTATTGAATAGTTTAATTTATATAGTGAACAAGTTTTTTTTNCTGTCTCTATCTACTAACTATACAGTCCTCATTGAAAGATTGTTATTGAATAGTTTAATTTATATAGTGAACAAGTTTTAAAAAAAAAAAAAAGTACTGCTGTGTAGCTTTAGACTTTATCTTGACTAAAGCTTCAAAAAGGACATTGGTTTGTTCAGCTGGACAAAACACCTGCTGTAGTTCTTGGTCATAGGCAAGGATTGTGAGGGAGTGTCCCACTTCTTTTAAAGTGTTGCTGAGGTTTTTTTGTCAAGAAGGCTGGATCTACTTAGTGGCTTTAGTAGCTGGATCAATTAAGAAAGTTTCTGTCAACTGGCTCATACTTCTCTGGTGGTGTTCTTTGATCACTTCACAAGGGAAATACTTGCCATTCTCCTCTTGCATTTATCTACTATCAGATTATGGCTGCTTTATTGTGGCTTTGTCAGTTTTTTCTACTTTCAGAGTAGTGAGTTCTCAAAGTACTGAAAATGAAAGAAGTATAAAATTTGGTTTGGTAGCAATGAGTAGGAAGGCATTTGTTGAGGCCTAGTAAGTTAGGGAATGATGGCTGTAAGAGTGACTCAGATAGCATCCTTGTCATGGATAACAGTGGGAGTGAGGTGGAAATCTGGATATGTTCTGTCATAGAATTTACACAGTGACTGTATGCCTTCTCTGTAGGAATTGATGATGATAACTCTGGGAAATTTAGGTTTGCCACCTCCATTTGCTCATAATCTGTATTGGCTGCAAAACTAAATGTCGTGTACTGCTTTCTTTTTTCTTTGGGCACTTCCTGAGTACAGCGAAGTTCTGTTGAACAAGTCAGAATGATTTCTGAGCTATGTAGAAAACTATAGTTGTCAGCTTATAATGGAGTATATGCTTCTGCATTATGATACTTCAGAATCATTTTTTTGAATTAGAATTAATAACCCTGATGAGCTTAACTGATTGCGTTACTGATGGCTGTAACTTTAAGCCTGTGAGGGGAAATATCTTGTACATATCTATACACATGATGTACATACAGATGTTTGAAAGCTTGTCTTTCAAACTAGTTCTCATCTTGTGCTGTACAACTTTGCAGTGCAGTGAAGTTTAATTCCTTTACCAGTTGTAGAAAAGTGTTGTGATGTGAACTGAAACACAAGTGTAATCTAACTGGTTTAGAAGAGAAAGTTTAGTAGACTAAAACCAGAAGCAGGACCATTAGATTAATTAGTATTTTTAATGAGTTTGGCTGAGAATAACATGGGTAGGGACTGCAAATATAGGCCTTAATATTATTGACTTAAACTAGAACTTGAGAGATTCCTGAAAGAAGTGCCATGCTAAATTGATGTTAAGAAATTGTTGATACCATTAGGTTTAGAGTTGGAGTCGACACACTGACACCTATTGTCAGCAAAACCAAGCGTATGGTTGGACAGTAAAATGCCTTGTTTGATGGCATTGTTTGACATCTTGTTACCGCAGTTGTCATCAAAAGATTCAAGCTGCCTATTGGCTTAATAGCTGCTAGGTTTAGAAAAAGACAGGGAAAAATAAGGGTATTGATACTAAATATTGTTAGTAGGGCATTTTCCTCTGTATTTTAATTATAGCTAGGTACTCTTTGCAAAACTGATTGACGGTCTCCTCAATTCTCCTGCTTAGCATTAGTGTGTCCAAGAAAGTTGGTTGGATTCTGATAATTTGGCCAGAACTCTGGAACTATACAGTGTGTGACCCCGAGTCTCACTGTAATAGTGAGAAAAAGCTTTGTCATGTTGAATACTTCACATTCAAGCGTTTATGCATGCTTCTTTACTTCTCCTAAACTGTAAAGAAGGCCTTCTTTTTCTGAAGGACCTTCTGAAATTGACAACCAATCTCTTGAAGATGCATTTTCCTCTCATTCAATATTTATGTATACATACTTCCCTATCTTCTCTGCTTCCCTGTTACCTTCTGCTTACTTCTGCTATGCCTTCTAATCTTGGCTGCTCCTTCATCTCCTGTCTCTCCATGAAGGAGGCTCCTTTCCACTCATATGGTGTCAGAGATCTAAAACCTGTCTCGCTTCTGCTTCAGTTTACTTTGTACTTCTGAAGCTTTGCTTCGTACAGTTATTCATTAACTTAAAAAGAAAATAATGTCTTAAGGCAGTATGTCAAGTGAAACAACATAAGATTTTTGTATTTAAAATGTTTAAAACATGAGCTTTCAGTTTTCCTTGGCAAAAGAAATATTTTTCTGCAAAAAAATGTTTGTAGCTAGAGAACAGCTTGCTTCTTCCCCAACTATTTGACAATTTATTTGACATTTTTAAAGTATTTCATATTAATGAGTTGAAGGCCAGTTATTAGTGATGATTCCTGGTCATGCTGCAAAGCATAGGACTCCAAGCTGCCTAGAAGAACAAAGTCTGCTTTGCTCACGTTGCTGTCAGAAGCACCTTACTGATGAATGTTATCTTCATATTATTTACAATTAAAATCTAGTATAGATCTGTTTCCTCAGAATAGATGCCTGAAGACCTGTCTCATTAGACAAGTCAACTAGTTTGTTTGAAAAGTATATAAACTTATGTGAACATCTTGAGAGTATTTTATTATCTGGGTATTTCTAATGCTGAATTTATTTTAATATATCAACATGTATAGTTAAAACAACAAACAGGAAAAAAAACACATTACAAACAAAAGACCTTACTGACAGTCTTCTCGATAAGGAGCTGTGATTCTATTAACTTAGCTACTTGTGGGTAGCTCTAATGCTGTTTGACACTCTCCTTCTTTCCTTGGGGCTGCAGGCACAGCGCTCTGGTTCCCACATGTCCTTATGCTCTTGGTGTGTTGTGTTGCTGGTTTTTGTGCTAGCATGTCTGAGATTATGCTTTTCATTAGAGAGAAGATATGCTTTTCATTAGAGAGAGGAATTTAACAGGGGGCTGTGAAGTTCCAGTAAAGGTGGACCTACTTTCCCAGGAGTTTCTCTACTTGAGAGGTTTGCTTATTTCAGAAAACTTTGCCCAGATCTGCAGAAGGAATTGAGTGAAGCTTAGTCAATCGAAATGAATTTCTGAGTGCTTATTTGTTAGAACAGTACGTATGAGTTTCCACCCTTGTTACATGAGCTGGTCTTACATTACTTTTCCTTGGAAGATGGTAGAGAAGGCTCTTTTATAGGGTATATTGGAATGACTAGTGGAAAAAAACACTTCCATACCAAAAACACTGCTGTAGAAAGTTAGTGTAGGGACATTTTTGACAAAGAAGTACTCATGCCAAGCAAGTCCTTCTGTGCCAACTATGTGTTGGCCCAGACATCTGATTTGAGGGCACTATTTTCTTGTTTTGTTTTGTAATGGGTCACTGATGGGCAGGCTTTGCTGATGGTCACATGTGAATACAACCCCATCAGATGTAAGTTTTTTTGGCTGTATGAGCTTCTGGTTAGTTGCTTTGGAGAAAAGCAGGAAGCTGGGGGAATTGTGTAAAAGTCTCCTATTAAAATCATGCATGTGGTGTATTTCATGTGGCAAATGTACCATACTACCACAACTGCTCAGGAATTGCCTGCCTAGAATGAATTTATTACATATACACAGAAGTCTAGTGGCTCATTCTAGTAGCTTTAGGAGTTATTCTGACTGAATTGTAACTGTTATTCCAGAAAAGATTGTAGAATTTTCATAAATTCTGTTATATGTGATAGTGGGTATTTTGAATACTTCAGGCTAAGGTGCCCCTTAGATCTTTAGGCAAGTAGCTCTTACTGTTAACATCGTTTAGTGTCTATTGTGGTCAGTATCACTAGTGTAAATATTCCTGGATACATTAATAAGTCATCACATCTGTCAACGGCTTACCGGGCTGGTTTGGCCTGGT
>VXAB01002502.1:46315-63557 GCA_013399175.1 Odontophorus gujanensis | reverse complement strand
AGTAATGCCTCCTACTTTATGATTTTGCTCCATGTTGCCAGAGGTAGATGTTGGTGGTACTGCAGTAGATGCTGAACCTTCCCACCAATATTCCATTACATTCTGTTGTCATGTGATAAATGGCAGTAGGCCTGACAAAATGGCATCTGATTTGGCAGTGCATATGAAGCAAATGTGTGAAATTGAATTTCACCATGCACAAAAAGTTTCATTCATTTGCCAACACTTTCATCAACACTTACAGTATTTGTAGAGACCAAACAGTGGATGTGAGCACAGTGAGGTGGTGGATGGGGTTTTCAGCAGCGACAACAGTGACAGTGGGTCACATCCACTGGTACAGTTTTTTATAGGAGTGCCATGCAGGCTCTTGATCACCACTAGCAAAAAAAATCATAGCTAGTGGTGTTGACTATGTGGAAAAATAAGTGTTTTGTAGCTGAGAATTTCTCACTCAAACAGTATTATTATGATTTTTGGATTTGTTATAGTTTCCATGGTAATAAATAGGAGTCATTACTTTTTGAGTGACATACATCTATGTGGCCCAAGACCATTCCTCTTCTCTCAATGCAACCTAGACAAGTCAGGTTGGACACCCATGTGTTTAGCACAGGATTTTCACTCTGGAATAGATGATAAATTGCATGAGGTCAGAAGGGAAGAAGCACATAGAGAAAGAATGTATCTGGCTAAACAGAGAACTGCTCTTGCTACATGGGAAGAAGAAGAAAATATATAATCTCCGAAAGAAAAGTCAGGCTTCAGAGATATTACAGAGAAGCAGTTCACAAGAAAAGCCAAAGTCCATTTTAAGATTACACTGGCCACTGTGGTGCCAGACAGTAAAATAAAAGGCTTTTTTAACCATATCAACAGCAAAAAGAGATTTAAGGAAAATATTGCATTGATACTTGGAGTACATGGTCACCTAACAATTAGGAAAGATTTAATGCAATTTTCTTTCAGTTCTTAATAATAATGATAGGTCTTGGGCTGACCGGTCTTCTGAGTTGGAGAATGATGACTGGAGGATCAGTGGCTGTGGTCATAAGAATTGTGAGGGAACTGTTATATAAAATTAATGTTCATAAGTCTGTGGAGCCAGACAGGATTGACAAAACTGCTGAAAATCAGCCAGTGTTATAGACTGACTCCTTTCAACAATTTAACATTTTAATATTGGGAGTCTGGGGTGGTCTCTGCTAATGGGAAGCCAGGTAACATTATACTCAGCTTCAATAAGGGCATGAGAAAAGACTCAGGACACTACAGACCTGTTAGTCTAACCTGGAAAAGTTACGGAAAATATTATCTTGCATGCCATTAAAAGGCATTTAAAGAACAGAGCTATTATCAGGCGTAGACAACATATGATCATCAGGGAAAATCTTGCCTTAGTAAATTGATCTTATTCTATGATAACGTTACCTGCTTGGTGGATGAAGGGAAACAAGAAGATGTAATCTTTCTGAAATTCAGTAAGGACTTTGTTACCGTCCCTCACAGCATTCTTCTAAACAAATAGTCCAACTGTGAAACAAATAGGCTCACACTGGTTTGAGTGATGAACTGGCTCAACATTAGAGTTCCAGTGGTAGTGAGTGAGGCTACATCTGGATGCTGGATGGTCACTAGTGGTGTTCCCCAGGGTTTAATTCCATGAACAGTCCTATTCAATGTATTTATCAGTGATCTGGATGGAGCAATAGAAAGCATTCTCAGCAGATTTGCCAATAACACTAAGCTGGGAGGAGCTGCTGACTTCCTGGAGAGATGAGATGCCTTGAAGAGGGATTTAGATTAGAAGTTCTGGGCAGTCATTAATGTCATGAAGTTCAATACAGGTAAATGCCAAGCACTGCACCTGGGACAGAGCAATGTCAGACAGAGACATAGGTAGGTGATGAGTAGCTGGAGAGAAGCTCAGCAGGGAAGGATCCGAGAATGCTGGAGACAGTTGCACAACATGAGCCAGCAATGTGCCCAGGCAGCCAAAAGGGCAAACTGTGCTGTNGTCTCTGCTAATGGGAAGCCAGGTAACATTATACTCAGCTTCAATAAGGGCATGAGAAAAGACTCAGGACACTACAGACCTGTTAGTCTAACCTGGAAAAGTTACGGAAAATATTATCTTGCATGCCATTAAAAGGCATTTAAAGAACAGAGCTATTATCAGGCGTAGACAACATATGATCATCAGGGAAAATCTTGCCTTAGTAAATTGATCTTATTCTATGATAACGTTACCTGCTTGGTGGATGAAGGGAAACAAGAAGATGTAATCTTTCTGAAATTCAGTAAGGACTTTGTTACCGTCCCTCACAGCATTCTTCTAAACAAATAGTCCAACTGTGAAACAAATAGGCTCACACTGGTTTGAGTGATGAACTGGCTCAACATTAGAGTTCCAGTGGTAGTGAGTGAGGCTACATCTGGATGCTGGATGGTCACTAGTGGTGTTCCCCAGGGTTTAATTCCATGAACAGTCCTATTCAATGTATTTATCAGTGATCTGGATGGAGCAATAGAAAGCATTCTCAGCAGATTTGCCAATAACACTAAGCTGGGAGGAGCTGCTGACTTCCTGGAGAGATGAGATGCCTTGAAGAGGGATTTAGATTAGAAGTTCTGGGCAGTCATTAATGTCATGAAGTTCAATACAGGTAAATGCCAAGCACTGCACCTGGGACAGAGCAATGTCAGACAGAGACATAGGTAGGTGATGAGTAGCTGGAGAGAAGCTCAGCAGGGAAGGATCCGAGAATGCTGGAGACAGTTGCACAACATGAGCCAGCAATGTGCCCAGGCAGCCAAAAGGGCAAACTGTGCTGTGAGGGGCAGTGATTGTAACATATCCAGCTGGTCAAAAATGGTGATTCTCCTGCTATATTTATTGTTGATTGTAAGTCTCACCTTCAATACTTCACACAGTTCTGCTATCCACAATATAAAAAGTGTCCAGAGTGTGCAGCAAAGCTGGTAACAGGACTAGAAGGAATGTCCTGTGAAGAGAGGTTGGGGACACTAGGTTATCCAGTCTGGAGGAGAGGAGACCAAAATGTGACCTTAATTCTCTTTGCAGCTACCCAGTGATTAGAAGCAGAGGGAGGTTCTGGGCCCTGTTCCTTACAACAGGATGTACATGAACAGCAAAGCTACACCAAGAAAGGGTCATACTTGGGCATAAGAAGAAATTATTTACCAGGTCAAACACTGGAAAAAGCTTCTTGAAATGGTAGTTGATGTCCCACGCCTATAAGCGTTCAAAACTCCTTTGAATAATGCCCTAAGTAACGTCTCAACTTTTGACAAGCCCTGAAGATGTCAGGCACTTCATGATCTTCAGTGATTCCTGCCAGATGAACTATTCTTTTCTACTTATTATCTTTATCATTATATTTATTAATGTTTTCTGTTTCAAGGTTGCCCACATCTTTGCCCTTACTCTTCTGTTCAATGAACAGATACAATTCCATAAATATATATATCGGGGCTTTCTTAAAAACCCACAGAATCACACAGACTTCATGATACTCAGCAGTTATTTACTGTCTGAGTTTATTTACTGTACCCCCAGTATCCCTTATCTGTGTTATGACTTGCACAGTAACAACCCTAACAAGTTGAACAGTCTCATCTATCCCATTTCTTGTAAAAGCCCACAGGGAAGCTGTCCAGAAATATTTTCATCAGTGTCAGAAATCTGACTTGGATGAAGATCATAGAATCACCAAGGCTAGAAAAGACCTACAAGGTCATCCAGTCCAACCATCCAACTATCACCAATTGTTCTTACTTAACCATGTCCCTCAACACAACATCTAAACATTCCTTGAACACCCCCAGCAAAGGTGACTCCACCACCTCCCTGGGCAGCCCATTCCAGTGTACGACTTTTGGAAAAGTAGTGTTTCCTAACGTTCAGCCTCAATCTCCACTGGCACAACTTGAAGCCATTCCCTCTATTCCTATCACTAGTTACACAACAGAGGAGGTCAACCCCCAGCTCACTAAGACCTCCTCTTAGACAGCTGTAGAGAGCAGTAAGATCTTCTCTGATCCTCCTTTTCTCCAGACTGAACAATCCCAGCTTCCTCAGCTGTTCTTCATGAGGTCTGTGCTCCAGACCTGTCACCAGCTTAGCTGCTCTTCTCTGAACACGCACCAGGGCCTTGATGTCTTTCTTGAACTGAGAGGCCCAAAACTGAACACAGTACTTGAGGTGTGGCCTCACCAGTGCTGAATGCAGAGGGACAATTACTTCCCTGCTCCTACTAGCAATACTATTTCTGATACAAGCCAGGATACCATTGACCTTCTTGGCCACCTGGGCACACTGCTGGCTCATGTTCAGCTGATCACTGACCAACACCCCCAGACTTGTGTTCTCTACACAGTCTTCCTGACACTGCCTCAGGCCTGTAGAATTGCCTGGGGTTGTTGTGGTCGAAGTGCAGGACCCAACACTTGATCTTGTTGAACCTCATCCCATAGGCTTCAGACCAGCTTTCCAGCCTGTTCAGATCCCTCTGTCAGGCCATGCCACCCCCAGGCAGATCAACGCTTCCAGTCAATTTGGTGTCATCTGCAATCTTACAGAGGGTGCATTCAGTGCCCTCACCCAGGTCATCAAGATATCGAACAGGATAGGCCCCAATACTGACCCCTGGAGAACACCATTCATGTTTAACTTCATTCACCACCACTCTCTGGCACCAAGCCTCCAGCCAGTTCTTTACCCAGCAAAGATTGTACCTGTCCAAGCCATGGGCTGCTAGCTTCTCCAGAGTCCTGTGGGAGACAGTGTCAAAGGCTTTGCAGAAGTCTAGGTAGAATATGTCAACAACCTTCCCTCATCCACCAGGTGGGTCTGTAGATCATAGAAGAAGAACATGTTGGTCAAACAGGACCTGCTCTTCATGAACCCATTCTGGCTGGGCCTGATCCCCTGATTGTCCTGCACATGCCATATTNAATGCAGAGGGACAATTACTTCCCTGCTCCTACTAGCAATACTATTTCTGATACAAGCCAGGATACCATTGACCTTCTTGGCCACCTGGGCACACTGCTGGCTCATGTTCAGCTGATCACTGACCAACACCCCCAGACTTGTGTTCTCTACACAGTCTTCCTGACACTGCCTCAGGCATGGTAGTCACACTGTCAAGTCTTCAGTCTTCTGGGACCTCTCCAGTTGACCAGGAACACTGATAGATGTCGGAAAAGAGCTTGGATATCATGTCTGCCATTTTCCTCTTCACTCTTGAATGGATCTCATCTGGCCCCATGAACGTGTGGCTGTCCAGGTAGAATAGTAGTTCTCTGTTTCCTCCTGAATTGTGGGGGGTCTATTCTGCTTCCCATCCGAGACTTCCAGGACAAAGAGTAGAGTACTCTGAGGATAACTAGTCTGACTTTTAAAGACAGACGTATAGAAGGTATTAAGAACCTCAGCCTTTTCCTTATCCTCAGTGGGCATGTTCCCAGCAGCATCCAGTAAAGAATGGCAATTATCCTTGTTCCTCCTCTTAATGTTACTATACTTGTAAAGGAGTCACTTGTTCCCTTTTACACTAGCAACGAAGTTGAGTTCAATCTGGGCTGTTACCTTTCTAATTTTCTCCCTGCACATCCTAACAAGTTCTTTGTACTCTATCCAAGTTGCCCATCCATTCTTCCACAGGAGGTAGATTTTCTTTTTCTCATGGGACCTTGTGAAAAGCTCATTGTTCATCCACTCCATTCTTCTTCCCCACCAGCTCATTTTGCATCTCAAGGGGATGGCTCGTTCCTGCACCTTTAAGACTTCTTTCTTGAGGAATGACCAGCATTCCTGGACCCCATTATCCTCCAAAACTGAATCCCAAGGGACCCTCCCTAACAGTTTCCTGAACAATTCAAAGTCCACCCTCCAGAAATCCAAGGCAGCAGTTTTGCTGTCCCCTCTCCTGGCTCCACCAATAACTGAGAACTACACCATTTCATGGTCACTCTGACCAAGACAACCCCTGACCTCCACATCTCCCAGTAGTCCTTCTCTGTGAACAGCAGGTCTAGTGGAGTATTTCCTGCGCTAGAATATGTTATAAAAGGCAGGAAGTTATCTTCCATATACTGTAGAAACCTCCTAGACTGCTTCTTCTGTGCTGTGTTGTATTCCCAGCATATATCAGAGAAGCTGAAGACCCCCATGTGGACAAGGGCTGGCAACTGTGCAGCTTCTGCCATCTGTTCATAGAAATACTTCGTCTGTCCCTTCATCCTGATTAGGCAGACTATAACAGATGCCCCCCCTAGGATGTCTGCATTGTTGGTCCTTCCCCTGATCCTTATCCATAGAGATTCTACACAGAGGTTGTGACACAGCAGTCCTTTTGCACTACTGGAACAAGATAGTTTCAATGAACATTTTCAGATTCATAGATTCATAAATACATTAGGTTGGAAAGGACCTACAAGATCACCTAGTCCAACCATCCTCCTATCACCATCCCTACCCACTAAGCTACTAAATCAAATCCCTTAGCACATCATCTAAACGCTTCTTGATGAAAAGGATGAAAGGGACCCTTAAAGGTCACCTAGTCCATCTCCCCTGCAACGATCAAGAACATCTACAGGTAAATCTGGTTGCCCAGAACCTGGTCTAGACTGACTTGAATGTCTTCAAGGATGGGTCATTTACCAGCCGTCTGGGCAACATATTCCAAAGTCTCACCATCAGAAAATATTTTTCCCTTATATCTTATCTAAATTACCCCTCTTTTGAAACAATTTCCCCTTTTCCTATCACAGCATCCCCTGATGAAGAGTCTGTCTCTTTCCCCTTTGTGACCACCTCCAGATAAAGAAAGGCAGTTCTCAGGTCTCCCCAAAGCATTTTCTTCTCCTGGAGATCAGTGACAAGTACCAGAACCAATACTTTTCACTATTTTCATCACTGATATCAATAGTGGGATCAAGTGCACCGTCAGCAAGGTTACATATGACACCAAGTTCTGTAGATAACTAATGATAGCTAATGACAGGACAAGAGGGAATGGCCACAAGTTGTGACGGGGAAGATTTAGATTAGATTTGAGAAAAAATTTTTTCTCTGAAAGAGTGGTCAGGCGCTGGAACGGCCTGCCTAGGGAGGTGGTTGAGGCACCATCCCTAGCGCTGTTCAAGAAGGGATTTGGTTTAGTAGTTTAGTTGGTAGGGATGGTGATAGGAGGATGGTTGGACTAGATGATCTTGTAGGTCCTTTCCAACCTAATGTATCTGTGAATCTATGAATCTATGAATCTGTACTGCAGCTGACAAATCTGAAGGTTGGAATGCCACCCAGAGAGACCTAGACAGGCTGAGCAGTGGGCACAGATGAACCTTGTGAGATTCAACAAATCAAAGTGCAAGGACTTGAGCTTGGATCGTGGCAATGCTCATTACCTATACAAACATGTACGGTAGAGCACAGCCGGGCTGAAAAGGACTTGGGGGTTCTGGTGGATGGGAAGCTGGACATGAGCCAGCAATGTGCCCTCACAGCCCAGAAAGCCAACGTTATCCTGGGTTGTATCAAAAAAAGTGTGGCCATCAGGTCGAGGGAAGTGATACTGCCCCTCTACTTTGCACAGGTGGGACCTTATCTGGAGTAGTGCATCCAGATATGGAGTCCTCAGTACAAGAGTTGTGGACCTGCTGGAGCATGTCCAAGGGATGGAATACTTTCTATAAGTAGACAGATAGAGAAACCTGGGGCTACTTAGCATGGAGAAGTCTTGTAATGCACAAAAAGTACACACAGATATGATACAGGAAGGATGTTGCACCAGTGAAATTGGCAGGCCACTTTGTGGTGAGAACTTCCGTCTTCATCTTAACACTTTTATTTTCATAGTTGCAGAGACATAGTTTCAGCATATGCCAAAAAAGGAAGTTTATAGTGCCTTAAAGTAAGATACTATAAGTTTGAAACTACTTTCTGGAATTCTCCAAATGGACTTTGTGACAATGACACCACAGACCCCCTGGAAGCAGAACTGGGAAATTAATGTATGGTAAGCTTTAGGCCAACACTGAACGTTGACTGCAAATATTCCAAATTAGCTAGTGTTAGTTTGGTTGTGATACAAAGACAACAAACCCTACATCTCATTAAACTATTTTGAGAAATTTACCAATTAAATCTTGATTTATTTTTATTTTTTATGTACTAAGATACAACCAGTTAATTGTACACTAGTCCATGAAAACTTGCTTCTACTCAGCTTGTTTATTTTTCATTTGCCATTGCTCAGCTTACTGAACTTATTTTTCCTTTGGTTTTACCTGGATTTCTAAGCCAGTATAGACAAAATATCTATCTTTCACAAGACAGTACTCAATACTAAACAAGGTACTGAATGAATGATGAATCTCTGTATACCTGGGAGGTATCTGAGATGCACTGACTTTTCTTTTGTTTTGCTCCACTTCAGAGTTCCACTCTCTGAGCTGTTGGTGCCTTTCATTGTACAATATTTCCACTGTTGATTTTTACTTTTTTAATTACCAAAGTCTGAAGTTGAAGGAGTTATTTTCTACAAGATAACTACAATCATTAGAATTCTATGAAATTAAGAGTTAATTACATGTATCAGAAGCATTGTGGTTTTAGATGAGCTAGATATGTAAAATTTCCCAGAGGTTGAACATACTTTTCCACTGGGAAAAACCTGAGCAAGCTAATATAAAGCATTAGAAAGAGATTGGAAATATTAGTATTTCCTTCAACACTACTACAAAAAGTTAAGGAGCATATTGTTCTGGTTTAACCCAGCAGGTGGCTGAGCACAAGTTTGTTGTTCTCTCACTCCTCTCTTTCCAGTGGATTGAAGAGAGACTTAATCTGGAAAGAAAAAACAACATGAATTCAAGAACTGAGATAAAAGTGTTTACTAAGATAGAGACAAGAAAAAATATAATTGATATGACTACGTACGTATATATATACATATATATGAACATATATGTATATGAAAATGTATTTGACAAGTGATACCCAAACAATTGCTCACCACCCGTCAAACCAATGTGCAGCTAGGTCCCCCAGCAGCAGAAAACAGAGAGATCAAATCCCACCTCCTTCAAAACTCCTTCCACATGATGTCATGATATAGAATGTTCCTTTGACCAGTTTAATTCAGCTGTCCCAATTCTGTTTCCTCACAGCTCTTTCGGTCCTTCATTGCAAATTGCCTTGGCTCTGTATGGAACTTAGTAGTGACTATAAACATCAGTGGGTTATCAACATTGTTTTTCTCCTAGTCCAAAAGCACAGCACCATATCAGACACTCTAAAAATGAGAGTTACATCCCAGCTGAAATTAAGATATATGAACAGCTTAAAGAACATTTTATTTCAATCTTTTTATTCATTTTTAGGGTAAATATATCATCTGTCTACATGTACTAGTTAACATGCTTCAGTTCTAAAACTAAGTAGTTCTAAAACTAAAGTTGCACATTTGCTGGATGATGTCTTCCAGAGTTCACAGCGGCAGAAATTCTTCTCATTTACCTTAAGTTTCCATGTTGAGTCATTTGGAAGTGAAATTCTGATCTTAGAACCATTAAGATTAGAAGTCTGTTTTTGTATTCCAGTTTTCCAAAATTAATGAATATTAATCATGATTTAGATTACATAATATTTTAAAGTCAAATGCTTTATTATTTAAAGACATTGTAATTTTCACTGGATATGTTATTTTCAAAAAAATAAGTGATATCATGCTTACAGAATCACAGAATTGTAGACATTGGAAGGGATCTCAAGAGACCATCGAGTCCAACCCATGCCAAAGCAGCTCCCTAGCCCAGGTTGCACAGGTAGGTGTCCAGGCAGGTCTGGAACGTCTCCAGAGAAGGAGGCTCCACCACCTCTCTGTGCAGCCTGTGCCAGTGCTCTGTCACTGCACGGTGAAGAAGTTCCCACGCACATTTGAAACAATGTTCCTCCCAGTGCCTCAATTTTTGGTCATTTCCTCTTGTCCTATCACCACACACTGCTGAGAAGAGTTCATCCTCGTCCCTTGGCCTCCTGCTCCTTAGATATTTATAGACGTGGATCAGACCCCCTCAGAGTCTTCTTTTCTCAAGGCTGAACACACCCAGGGCTCTCAGCCTTTCCTCGTAAGGGAGGTGTTCCATGCCCTTTACTATCTTTGTAGCCCTCTGCTGAACTCTTTTGGGGAGATCCTGATCTTTTTTGTACTGGGTAGCCCAGAACTGGACACAATACTCCATGTGAGGCCTCACCAGGCAGAGTAGTGGGGAGGACTACTTCCATTGAACTGCTGGTCACACTCTTTTTATTGCACTCCAGGATGCACCAGGACACCAAGGTCCCTCTCCTCAGAGCTCCTCTCCAGCAGGTCACCCCCCAACCTGTACCACTGCATGCAGTTACTCCTCCCTAGTTGCAAGACTCTACACTTGCTCTTGTTAAATCTCTACTGCTTCCTTTCTGCCCCTCTCTCCAGCCTGTCCAGGTCTTACTGAATGGCAGCACAGCCTTCTGGTGTGTCAGCCATTCCTCCGAGCTTCATATCATCAGCAAACTTGCTGAGGGTGGACTCTATCCCATCATCAAGGTCACTGATGAAGATATTGCACTGGACCACAACTGTTCAGCATCTAAAATACGGTCTTCACCTTAGTCCATCAAAAGTGAAATTTGTAAATTTCTTGAGCATGCTACAAACTATCTTTCTTACCTGACATCAAGGGCATAGGCCTTTAAATCAAACACTTGAGTCAAAATATTTGAAGCTGAATGTGGATAACATTAATTACCATTAATTTAGGGTTATTATCTTTAAGCACATGGGTTTCAAGGAGCAGCTATTTGGTGTTTCTTGATTTTATACATCTGTATTTTAACCTATCTGGAGCATCTGGCCAATTCTTCTGAAATATAGTGAAGAGGACCTGGACATTCCAAGAAATCAGAAGCATTCTGAATGCTAAGAACGCATTTCTGGTGGCCCAAGTTTATCATCAGTGACTGAGACTTTCACAGACTGAGTAAAGTAAGTTGGCTCTGTCTTCTGCACATCACAAAACCACAGTTGGCATCAAATTACATTGTTTTTGTCAGAGGAGAACAGGTCTGAACACTGAGCAAACAGAAGCTCAGCATGTGGAGTAATACTGGGAAGACTGTGCTAAGCATGTCTATGCAAAGCTCTTCCTTTCAGCTTCATGTTGTGTTGATTTGTTTTTTACTGCTCATGCCATATCTATCTGACTTAAGATGGTAAGTTCCTTGAAGCAGGAACCTCTTTTATCTACAAAACACAAAGCACTCTACAAATGTAAGGATGTAATATGAAAATCATCTGTATGGGTCACACTAGCTATGCTCTCTGGTTAAGTTCAAAGCAGTGAAATACCGAGACAGGAGACTCCAAACAGATCAGCAGAAATCAGTGTCTTCATTCCTTCCTCCAGGTCAGCTTAAGGAAGATAATCACAAATCTCTTGCTAAGAAGCAGAAGGAAAGAAATAGCATATGAGGCTCTTGGTTATCTACATTATGAAATCTGTATGTGTGCGCAGCAGAGTGATGAGGGAAAGGTGAGCCATTACACCACAGCTACTACAAAGCACTTCTGAGCCTGCCAGTACTTCTGCTGCTTTGAGGTTACTTACTAATCATGAAACACCTCTACACCCCTTAGGAAAATGCACTCTAATCCCTATGAAATTGCAGTTCATCAGGGCTGGAGATTAAGAGTGAAAGGAAGCTGGCCTACTACGCAGTAACAAACATGCTAAATCAAATGCACCAAGTGGGAAATCACATCGGTTAAATTAAAATCAAACTCAGCTAATATCAATCTTATTCTCTTTATTCAGGGGGCTGAACACAGTATTCAAAATGTTGTGCAACACAGAGTGTAAAATCAATGCTATCAAAATTATAGAAAAAATAGATGAAGCAGGAGTTAAAGACTGACATTAGAGAAATATAAACAAATAGAATAGAAATGCTTAAAGTCCCATAACTTCACTGTATTCAAGTAAAACTTTATGTACTTAGCTATAGCAGTACCTTCATGCCACATAGACATGTTGACATTAGTGACCATAGTAACCTTGGTTATTTCATAAAAACACTGCCCACATTCTCATGTACCTTCTCCATGTTATTCTCCCTAGTCACTCTTGCTGTAGATGTTTTGTTCTTTACATTTCCTTCATCTGATGGCATCACTATTATAACTTCATAGTCTCATTCTCTTTCATGAAAAAAATATTTATTGAAGTCACCTACACATATCTATGTCTTTGCAACTGTACTTCGGGAGCATTTAGTCACTTAGAGTTTCAGCATGCTATCTTGTGCACAGATGAAAATTACTCCTGGTATCTGAACAGTCAAAATCATAGCTAGAAAGATGGTGCCAGAGGATGACAATGGCAGGGAGTTGTGTAAACATGGACTTTCCTGCTAATTAATGCCAGAGGCAGGCTTGGCTTGTAGTGTGTGTACTTTGGAGATAGTTCAGTTGGGCAAGGCTACAGGTGGCAAAAAATTTATCTGAGAAGAGCACAGAAACATTTGTTGATGTGAGGGATATGTAATAGTAACTAATGTGAGGAGAGTAATGAGACAGCAGTGTGGAGTTAGGGCTGTACATTATCCTATGAAGCATGTGCCTACTAGCAGTGAGAAAAAAAAGGAATTAGATGGGAAACCTCTTTTTTTTATCCATCAGGAAATCAGAAAAGTTGTAACAAAAATCAGCAAACACTGTTAAATTTTCAATGATTCTCTCATTTAATTAAAGAATGCTTCTAGAAGAAGATTTGAAAGGAAGCTTTTTGTAACACATGCCTATACGGATGGCCATTCAGAATTTCTATTCACCTGACTGAAGGGTTACTATAGTACAGTGTAGAGTTTCAGACCTGGTCCTAATAGATTCATAGATTCATAGATGCATCAGGTTGGAAAGGACCTACAAGATCATCTAGTCCAACCATCCTCCTATCACCATCCCTACCCACTAAGCTACTAAACTAAATCCCTTAGCACCTCATTTAACACTTCTTGAACAGCGCTAGGGATGGTGCCTCAACCACCTCCCTAGGCAGGCCATTCCAGTGCCTGACCACTCTTTCAGAGAAAAAGTTTCTCCTCAAATCTAATCTAAATCTTCCTTGGCGCAACTTGTGGCCGTTCCCTCTCGTCCTGTCACTAGTAATCTGGGAGAAGAGGCTGACCCCCTCCGCACCACAATCCCCCTTCAGGAAGTGGTAGAGTGCAATAAGGTCNGGACGCCAGCTGGACTTAACTCCATTAACCACTACCCGCTGGGCACGGCCCTCTAGCCAGTTCCCCACCCAGAGAAGAGTGAACCTGTCCACACCACGGGCTGCCAGTTTCCCCAGGAGAATACTGTGGGAGACCGTGTCAAAGGCCTTGCTGAAGTCCAGGTAGACTACATCAACAGCCTTTCCCTCATCTACCAGTCTGGTCACCCAGTCATAGAAGGAGATGAGGTTGGACAAGCACGACCTGCCCTTTGTGAACCCGTGCTGACTGGGTCTGATCCCCTGGTTGCCGTGCACGTGCCGTGTGATCTCCCTCAAGAGAGGATTTCCTAATCTTTAAGAGTAGGGAAGGATTCATGATTGCAAGGAGTCTGGTGCCCCGAAAGCAGAAGGAAACCCAAAACTTGATTTCAGTAACACTAATGGCACAGATCCTAAGGATCTTAAAGGAAGTAGGCATGATCTGCAATCTCAATCTGGATCTTCAATAATTGTTTCTGAACAAAAGCAATTGCTGTCCTCTCCTCTGCTGCATGTCTGTTGCTTTACCACAAAGAGTGAGCAGCAAGCCAAGATCTTGGGATGCAATTTGCAAACAAAGGTTTGCAAAAGCTGATGTACTTCTTAGAAATTGAGTACTAAATATCAAGTGGCACATCCAAGAACTCCCAGCACTAAAAGCTGTTAAGATAAATACTGTGCATCTGTAACCTCAACCTACTTTTCTGTTCACTATTCACAGATGAGGAATAAAGGCCTGTAGTTAAGAAAGATCTCTGGTTCACTGAAAGGAGACAGGATGAGGGTTGATGTGGCTACATATTAAACATGAGATTATAACATTTTGCTGCAGATCTGATTAGGACTCTAAGGACACTGGCAATCTGAGTGGCTTAATATGATTTCCCAGTATGAAAATATAAGGTTCTCCTAGGCTTTAGGAACAGCAATTCTGGTGTCTTTGGTTGCTTTTTTTATTCCTTTCTGCCTTTTAAATAGTTGAATAAAATAGAGTGACAAACTCTCACTCTCACTTAAACTCCATGTCTTCTGTATCATGAAACTTAAATTAAGAAATAAGAACAAAGTACAGAAAACTTTAAGGGTAAAAGTTTATCCTCCTAAATGCTCTCTGTGGACAAACTGTGTTGAGTCATCTTCGTTATGGCACAACAGAACATTACTTCAAACCTAAAATGATTAGTGTTATGAGTCAGTTCACCAATTGTTTTAGATCAGAAGTCATGTTCCAGCATTGTCATGTAATGCAGTGGGCTGAACAAGTTGAGGAATCAAGCAGAATGGTTAAACAAGAAGAGAACTGTAGTTCTCACGGATCTTTCTTCTGAAAAAAGAAGAAATACAAGTGCTACATGATTCCCAGCTTTGTGGTTTTCCCAGTTAAACATTTCTTGTGTGCAACAAGGATGGGTCTTAGAACAAATAGGACCCTGGCCCTAAAGAAGAAAGTGTAGTTGCAACCAATTGTATCATTGTATGTATTTCCCCTAGATTACTTGAATGAAATGTCTTCTAAACAAATAAAATGATTGTTATGAAATCAGAGATTCTAGCGAGAAAAGAAACAAACACACAAACCAATGTGTACAAAGGAACTCGTCATTGATATAACTATACTCAGCACACTTTAGCAGGTATACTAATAGAGAGTTGCTACTTTGTGACTAACAACATCTAATTTTGCAGTACAGACTAGACTCTTTTCAGGTGTTAAATTCCGAACAAGGCCTAATTTGCAAGAATGCTCCAAGGCAGGAAAAGAGCTCTTGAGCACAGTACCTTTGAAAGTGTTTCATTTTTGTTGTAAGAGTGCGCAGGGTCTTCTGACCATAGTCTTCTGCACTTCTGGTGAAAAAGTACCACCAAATTAGACATCCAGTTTAATATAACTATTCCTAATATTTTAAAATATGTTATAAAAATTACACAATTACCAAGAGCTCTACTTGAAAAGAGGGGCAGAGAAAAGATTCCTGTCTAGAAAGCTTGCTATCTCAAATCTGGGTCAAATCCAATCACAAGTACGTGAGACACAAGACTGCATGGAAGGCAAGAGCATAACAGGAAATATTAAAAGACTGTTAGTGCCCAAATAATATACATATATCTCTTGATAGAATGAAGTCAGACAACTGCCTGATTAAGTCTTCTAACAAAAATTATGCAATTGGACTACACAGATTTCTGAATTATCCCCATTTGTGTTTTCTATTGCAGATGAAATTCTTTAGACAACTTCACACATAACAATTTACACTTAACAAACCTCTAAAGCTTCTACTCAAGTTAAAGCTGTAGCAAATCACTGCTCATTCATAACTACACTTCCAATCCTACTAAACCAGTAAGATTATCTTTGCAACTAAACATCACTCATCTGATTTTCAGCATTGATAATAAAGTAGATCCCATCCTCTTCGGCCTTTTTCTGCATTCACTTTAAAACGAGATGTTTCAAGTTATTTCCTCATGCATAAATTCCACTCCTTGCCTACAAATCTCCTCAAACTGGGGTGTGTCTCCAGGTGAGGCTGAAGATTAATGCAGGAATTTGCCAGAGCCCCAGGGCATCATGGTTGGTGAAACAGGAATGTGACACTTTGGCTGAGACCAGAGCACCACTCTCTGGGCAAACATTTCCAGCATTTCTTACTATCACATGCTATTTCTTCCTTTTCAATTGTTCCTTAATATACACCATCATTTCAAGAATTACTAAAGAAAGGATGTACTACCTTCAGCCTGGTTACTTTTCTGCCAAATCTTCCTTTGTTTAGCAATAATCTCGAGATAGATATTGGCAGGACTGTTAAAAACCACTGCCTTGTGTTAATCAAGCTTTTTTTCTTGGTAGAAAATGAGAACAATGGTTGAATCTGAAAATCTTGGTAGTCAGAATAGAAATTTAAAGAGAAAAGAAAGCTTTCCCTTCTCATCACTGAATAATGACAAATTGCTCTTAGTAGAAGCAAAATATTTTTGTTACCTCTGCTTGATCCTAAATGTATTAGAAAGTCTGAAGCAATGGATGTCATATAGTAAACTTCTGCCATTTTCCTCACTATATACTTTTACCACTGAATTATCTGGTGCAAAAATAAACATGAATTCTCCAACACAACTTACACTGGCACTTTTTATGACCTACCAACAATGAGGGAATGGTACAAAGCAGAATTGGAAATCAGCTCAAGTATCAGTTTTCTATGGAATTATATTTCTGCAACATTGTTGAAAGCCACTGAAGTATTTGCGCATGAAGAGCAGTTGTGCAGCACTTTCACGTGTAGCACAGCAATGTTTTCAAACAAGATTTTCTTTCAAGGATGAAAAATATAGAGGATATCTATTCTAGTTACTTCGTGCAGGATTTAAGACAATTTTCATGAGACGAAACCTTCAACTACAAAATTTCTGTAAGAGGTTAGGTGGCATGCAGTAGACTTGATGGTCCTTGTGAGACCCTTTCAGCTTTGGATATCATATGGTTCTATGTACAAGTGATATAGAAAACCTGGCCCCTCTTCTCCGTGGACTGCAGACATAGTTTCTTTCTAGTGGATTCCTCTGACATACAATTCATATAAAAAGGATTATTTCACTGCTGTGTGTAAATGGCAGCAGAGTAACACAGGTGATGTTTTCCGCCTTGAATGGTAGACCAAAATGATAAAAAGATATTTTATTTTCTATCTGTTGGCAACAAGAAGGATGAAAAATATCTTATAACCCAAGTAATGCTAGTTAATATATGTTCAATAGAGCAACTAACATATTCCATCTATTTATGACTGCCACCTCCAAACCTTGTCCTGGTCTCATCATACAGGGCTTTGTTCAAGAATCTGAGAATGTATAAACTGGTTTCCTGGGGAAAGGTATGACTTGGGAGAAAAAAAAAAAAAATGCA
>VXAB01002502.1:30500-46231 GCA_013399175.1 Odontophorus gujanensis | reverse complement strand
TGGGAGAAAAAAAAAAAAAATGCAAACATAAATTAACCATTGCCAAACCATAAATGGACCCACAAATAATGACAGAAAAAATCATTTACTTCTAAAGCTTATAAAAACGGATATGAAAAACCAGAGACTTAAATAAATGGTATTGAAATAGACTTTTTTATTGAGAATCGTTGAAAATAAGCTCATCCAAATCTCTTTCTTTTGGCAAACTTAGCTTGTGTACGACAGAAGTAATGAAAAAAATATTTGTATGTGTACCAACTGGCATGTTTGTTTTCTTTTAAACATAAAGGAAATTTGATTCAATCCTTCTGACTCTAATGAGTTTAAAAATGTTAGCTCTTCTTTTTTTTGTGTGTGTATTAACAAAGAATATACATGTTCCATCATTCTACTAGAGCTATTTCCATGCTCTGTGTCACATGTGACTAAAACTTAAGGGATTAAGTACCCTCAGCCCGTTCTCCTCCAGCTGTATTTACCTATGGAAAGAGTATCTAGAATGTCACTACTCTATCTCATTGCTAAACCTTATTTTTTTCTCCAAGCTCAGAACAGAACTGCTGAATACAAATCTCCTGCTCCCATGTATATCCAGACACATTTCAGATTGCTTCACTTTAGGAGCAACAAAAAAAAATCACTTCCTCAAAAAAAGCAGCTTCACCAACAACTTAAACTTGAGATTCAGGAAGAAAGGCTCAGATAGAATGTAGAGGAAGTATACAAACAGGCTACAGCTGAATAAGGATTATCTAACTTCACGCAGCAGTGTCAGTGCAAAGTCTTGCTGATGCTGGATTCTAGATTCCAATTCCTTCTCCATTTTCAGGAAGCCCCAGAATGGGATATCTCCATGCTGTTTGATTTCTTGGGTGCTTGCATCCAGTATTTATGTTTATTTTGCCATACAACAGTTTCTTATTTGATTTTGTTTCATAATTTTCAGGTAGTGCTCAGGAAATAGCAGGGGATAGATATCATGGCCAACACCCAATCCTAACCTCTGTCCCTAGAAAGCTGATGGAACAGTTTGTTCTGGATGCCGTTTCTGGATGCGAATATTCTTCCCGCAACTAGGGAGGAATATCTGCATGCACCGGTACAGGTAGGGAGGTGACCTGCTGGAGAGGAGTTCTGAGGAGAGGGACCTGGGTGTCCTGGTGGATAACAGTCTGGCCATGAGCCAGCAGTGTGCCCTGGTGGCCAAAAAGGCCAATGGTATTCTGGGGTGCAATATAAAGAGGGTAGCCAGCAGGTCAATGGAGGTGATCCTCCCCCTCTACTTTGCCCTGGTGAGGCCTCACATGGAGTATTGTGTCCAGTTCTGGGCTACCCAGTACAAAAAAGATCAGGANCCCTACAATTCTGTGATTCTGTAAATACACAATTTGGCCATAGTCCACATTTAGCACAGGTAAAGATACGGGTGCAAACCATTCCAGGCAGAGTATTAAATGTCTTTACAGAACATTATGTTTCTTGAAGCAGATAGAACATCATAAAAATTTGATTTTTGATTATAAGAGAAATGCAGTGTTTGTCTTTCAGAAGATATTTATATTGTAAGCACAGAACAGTAAATATGAGCAATATGAACTATTGTTTTTCTGTTCTTTAATAAATCAATTGCCTTTTTTTTTCTATCCAGTAGCTAAATATTCTAATTTATTGTTGACTTATAAACTGGGCAAAATCTGTAAGCAGATAAAATTGCATTAACTGCAGTAGACCTCTGTACACCCACGCTATTGATGTATTTGGACCACTGAGTCATGGCCTTTAAAAAAAAGCTCCCACATAAGCTTCTTTATTAATAAATTTAATTTAACCATCTTTAGACAGTGAAAAAAAGTAATTTCTCAAGGCATAAGAACTATTTGAGATATAATTGTGGACACTGGCTCACTACAGACTGAATATTTCTTTGTTGGGAAAAATTACCTGCCAAAGGAACAAGCAAATTAACTTATAAACTAAATATGTTAAATATAATAATGTGCATAGACCTTATTCACATAACAAGCACATGAAAGCCACAGAATTTAAGGATTTTATTCAGCAACAAATATCAGTGATGTGTCAGTGTTGTCTTTTTCTACATCTCACAGATAAGGCAGAAAACGGGGATACATGCTTTCCCCTTCCATGTACAGTATCACTGTAAAGGCTGACATGTAACATTAAACTCAAAAGGAAACCAAATCAGTAGAACCTTAAAAATCATGGGAATATACTATATTCAGTTCATGCCAAAAGGCTTGACAGTGTGAGACATCCACCTAAGTAGTGAGTAGGATGTGTTCAATTTGATCTAGAAGACCTGCTGAAAAAATGCCAGCAGAAACTCAGTTAATTCACAAGTAAACTTTATTTTGAGGTATTTCTCTGAAGATAAGTACTTAACTAAACAACTTTTCATATATTGCCCCCTGACATTCCTACAAGGGAAAAGTTATCAATATAAACATTGGTATTTTACAGAAGATTTTTGCATGCTTTCAGTTCTCCCTGAGCAGCTTCAGAGTCAAAACAAATGAACAACCACTCTCCTGCAGATCACTTAGGAAACATGTATTTTCTTAGCCTCCACTGAGTTCTGTGAAGAAATAAACCCTAGCTTCTATGCTCACATCATCTCCACCTTAACTCTACCATTTGGAAGGGTAGCAGTGGTGGAGCTTTCCTTTGCATTCCCTCAGCTGCCTGTAAGGACAAACTGTGTAAGCAGGAGAGATGATGTTGTAAGATTTCTAACCTTCTTTCCTTCTAGCAGAGCCAAACGGCAGGGCCAGCTTAGGAGACAGGTTAGCAGGCAGCTCCTAAGGGCACCAGCAAGCCAGGGTCAGCAGCAGAGCCACATACAGGTCCTGGTGCAGTGAGAGGAAGTGCAGTGGCAGCTGCAGCCATGACATGTTGTGTGTTACAGTACACAGAAATTTCTCAGCTTTCTTGTGACATATCTTTCTGAGGTATCCAAAAGGAATCAGACATGATATTGGAAAATGGCTATGAAGTTCAACAGAATACATTGTTTAGTCACAGTTGCAGCTGATCAGATCTTCAAAATACTTTTTCAGCAATACAGTCTGAATCAAAATCAGAGCAGTGCTTCACTCATGAGAGCATTGCTCTTCTCGGTTGGTAGGCTGGGAGGAATGGATGCAAAAGTATCCCCCCTGCAAAATATTTTCCCTATGCTGCAGAGTTTCTTTGGCACGATGTACATGTCTAATTATCACATTCTTTCTTCCAGTGAATACCTTTTCAGCTTAAAAGACAGCTGACAGCAGACATAAGATTTGACTGTGATTTGGAAAAGCATTTAAAATGCATTCTATCAAGAATACCTCAGAATCTGTGATCTCAGTATTAATGGGCAGTGAAACTTTTAAAGAGTGTATCTAAGGAATGGATGTACTCAAAAAATGGGTTATCTACAGGAAAAAGGATCACAACAGATTGTCATCTAGTCATTCCCTGCCACAGGAGTTTCTGACTGCTTCTTGGCCATACGCAGATACATACCTTAAGAAGCATCTCCCTGTGGTTGAGGAAGCTGTTTTTAGCTAAGCTTCAATAACTCTAGCCATGGAGTTTCAAGCCTAACCAGGACTAGATATTTTCTGACTGAGATGTCACAGCTTCACAGTACTACAAGATGAAAAGGAAGTGCAATGTATCATTATGGCCAAGAAGACTGATGGTATCATGGAGTGCATTAGGAAGAGTAATGCCAGCACACTGAGGAGGGTTCTTTTTCCCCTCTACTCAGTCCTAGAGAGGCCTCACATGGAGAACTCTGTCCAGTGCTAGGCTCACCAGCAGACATGGAGCTCCTGGAGTGTGTCCAGTGCATGGCCACTGAAATGGTGAAGGGTCTGGAGCATTTCTCCTGAGAAGAAAGACTGAGGGATCTTGTACTCTTCAGCCTGGAGAAGGGAAGGCTGAGGCTCACATCAGTTTCTATAAGCTTCTGAAAAGGAGAGAGACAAGAGAACCAGAACAGAATCTTCTCAGGGGTACCTAATGACAGGACAAAAGGCAACGGGTACAAAGTGAAGCACAGGAAGTTCCATCTGAACATGAGAAAAAGGCTTCTTTGAGGATGACAAAACATTAGAACATGCTGCCTCCTTCTCTGAACAGTCTCCTTCTCTGGAGACATTCAAGACCCGCCTGAACAACCTGTGCAGCCTGGGCTAGGGAGTTGCTTTGGCAGGGGGTTGGACTCAATGATCTCTAGATGTCCCTTCCAACCCCTACAATTCTGTGATTCTGTGATCATGAGAGTGGATATAAAGGTGCGAAAGGGATTGAAGATTTCTGGTTTTTCTTAAAAAGCACAAATAATTCTTTGTCAACCAGCAAGCATCGGACAGGTTTGGGAGCATGTAAAAGACATGACCACAAACCAAGCAGTGTCATACTTATTCCCATAAACATCATGCTGGTGCAAGAACCAGAAAGCTTCCAAAACCCTGCCAGATCCCATAAGGTTTTAACAAGTAGAACAAACCCTTTTAAGTGTTTAAAATTATGTTTGGGCTTTGTCTTCTTACTGAAAATATTTTTATAACATCTTTGGAAATATTTCAGCTTTTCTTTCAACTTGTAACACCATGCACAGAGTCTTACTGAGGTTCTACAGTCTAAAACTAAGAAAATCTACTTTTGGCACCATCTCTCCTGCCCACACACAGGAAAGCCAGCATGTGCCATGGGGTGTGCTTTGGCATTCTAAGAAACACCCCATGACAAAATTCCTTTACAGAGGACTATCAATTTTCAATTTTCCTCAGTAATCCAAGAAGTTTATGTTGCTTTTAGGATATAATTCCAGAAAACACAGAAAAAGATGTATCTTTCTGAATATCTTTTCCAAACCAAAGAATGATAACTTCTAGTTCTTACCGAGGAAAAAGAACTTAAACTTCTAGAGATAGCTTTAGTATTCCATCTCATAAGTTTCTTTTCATATTTAATTTATCTATAATGCTAGAGCTAAATTAATCTAAGTTTAATCCAAAGATTTCAAACTTAATAATTATGCCGTTCTCTGACTATATTGTTTATCATATTATTATATTGCACTATTTACTGCAGTATACTGTTTGCTGTCAGTTTTCTTAAAATCTCACAGAGAATGAGAAATGCAAAATTCACGGTTTTCATATTGATACTGTTCTCATACATGTAATGAGACAGAACAGTTTAAGAAAGCTTTTAATGGCCATGCTAATAAATCTAGAATATAAAAGAAACTACATAATATAAATACAACGGTAAAATTTTATAAATGTAATGATTTACAATCACAAGGTTTCTTACCCAAAATCTCTGAAGTCATGTGATTCACAAGATTAGTACTGAGGTGAATCATTAACAAACCTAGTTAGACACAAATCAGAAATTTTACTTAAGATTGAATGGAGGAGACTATTACAGTTTTAAAAAAGTGTGTAAAACAGATGTAGCGTACTCCAAAACCCAAAGAGGAGCAGATGTTTTAAACAATGCCTGATTACATGAAGCTTATTGCTCCTTATATTAAACTGTACACTGTTCTTGGACAATCTGTAAACATTAGCCTTTTTTAATATTTGTTTTTAGGAAGACACAGGAGTCAGCATACAAATGATTATTAGGATACACACACAGTGGAAATGCTTATTATTAAAAATTTAAGGTCCACATCTGTTTGACATCTGTCCTGCTCTATACTTACTTGAAAAGCACGTACATTTGATAGTCATTCTCAGGCAGATGCCTAAAGAGCAGAATTCCAGAGGCTTTCAAACTCCCTTTTTATTCCGACATGGGTCTTACTATTTATTTACGAGAAGAATATTTAAGTTTGGAAGCAGCTCGTAGTACTTGCAGTACCAGAGAAAGATAAGAGTGTGCTCTGTAACTGTACATTCACCCTGGAGATAGAAAAGTCTTTGTGAGAAAAATTAACTGGTAGTAATTAAAGCAATTAATTCAAACCTTTCAGCTTCAAAGGTGTTCCTTGTCACTGCTTCCCTTGAACAGAAAAACTCATAAACTACATAATGCCTGTCTATATTCTTCCAATTTTATTTTAGTTGTCAGACAAAAAGCAGGAAAATATCAGGCGTTATCTGCTAATCTCAACTGTTCATACATCAAATGATCCCAGAACAAATGCCTTTCTTAGGGAGTTAGGCTTCTAGCAATTAGATTTTCTAGTTTTCTTCTGCAGGACTTGCAGTTCAGAGGGGTCTGCATCTTGCTTTTGTTTCTTGATTGCAATGACCATCTCACTTATCCCTTTCCCTGTCTCCTCAGTTACTGAAGTTGACCTTATCCAAGGAATAAAACCCTTATAAATTCCACAACATTGATGATAAGCCTGCAGTGGAATTAATTCTAGTTAACTTCAACTTCTNTTTTTTTTCCTAGAGTTCACTATACTCAAGCCATGTCCTTGAAGGCAGAAGTGACAGATGAGACACCTAATCCGTCAGGACTACACCATATGGAAGACAGAGCTATTCACCTGAGAGTTTATTGATAGTTCTGATAAATCAGTGAGCTTTTAGGAGATTCGTTATATTAATTTACCTAATTTCAGTTTCCATTAATTTTGATTAAAATAAATAAAAAAATGCAGGCATATATATTTTTTTCACACAAATTCGCATAATAACTTATTTATNAGAGGCTTTCAAACTCCCTTTTTATTCCGACATGGGTCTTACTATTTATTTACGAGAAGAATATTTAAGTTTGGAAGCAGCTCGTAGTACTTGCAGTACCAGAGAAAGATAAGAGTGTGCTCTGTAACTGTACATTCACCCTGGAGATAGAAAAGTCTTTGTGAGAAAAATTAACTGGTAGTAATTAAAGCAATTAATTCAAACCTTTCAGCTTCAAAGGTGTTCCTTGTCACTGCTTCCCTTGAACAGAAAAACTCATAAACTACATAATGCCTGTCTATATTCTTCCAATTTTATTTTAGTTGTCAGACAAAAAGCAGGAAAATATCAGGCGTTATCTGCTAATCTCAACTGTTCATACATCAAATGATCCCAGAACAAATGCCTTTCTTAGGGAGTTAGGCTTCTAGCAATTAGATTTTCTAGTTTTCTTCTGCAGGACTTGCAGTTCAGAGGGGTCTGCATCTTGCTTTTGTTTCTTGATTGCAATGACCATCTCACTTATCCCTTTCCCTGTCTCCTCAGTTACTGAAGTTGACCTTATCCAAGGAATAAAACCCTTATAAATTCCACAACATTGATGATAAGCCTGCAGTGGAATTAATTCTAGTTAACTTCAACTTCTTAAAGTAATCATCTTTATTTTAAGCCAGCAATAACAAAATATGTACCAGCCGCATCCAGTTGAAGACAAGCTAATATCTTTTTTGCTAAAAGCCACAAGTTGTGGTGAGTGCAGTAGAACTCAACAATAGCTTTATTTATAAATTCATTATTATAAACATTTCAAAATCTAACTTATTCTTTCCCACTAAATGCTGATTCTTCCTACAGGTATTTCCCAGTAGTACTGCAGCTACTTATATTTCTTCATCTTTCGTTTTCTTTTGAGCAAAACACGTCTTCCTAAATAACTGATGGGAATATAGTCCTTTCTCTGCATTCAGCACCATGTGCATCATTGGTAGCATGGGTTAAATGATGTTCAAGAACAGTCATTAGGGTTATCATATCATAAATGTGAAAAGAATCCACAATTGAAGCATTATTCAAACTATGACTACCAAAGCCAGTTGTTATCAGAGTTTCTCATTAATCCATGAATGAAATGTTTCAAGGAATTCCTGCCTCTGTACCCAAATAGGCCACATCTGTTCATTCAAGAGATTACACAGAAATCTCGCACTGTAATATCAATGCTATCTGAGAAATGGGGCCTTCTACATTACTTATGAGAACTGTAAGTAGCAGTNAAAGTAAAAAAAAAAATAATAAATTTCTCAACAGCCAGTACTCTGATGTAATCTCATTAGTTAGTTGCAAAATACTTACTGTAATATTAATCAATAACAAATATATTCCTTATCAAGTTGTAATAACAAAAATCTAAAGTGAGATCATTCATTCAAATCTTCAAACATAATGAGTAAAGGATTTTTAAGAGTTAATAAATAAATGAGACAGGGAAGCTGTAATTCTGCAAGCTATTTTGGCATTCTCCCACCCCTCATCTGGATTGGATAGCACTGATGTATGACTCAGCTAATTATGAAAGAATTCTCTGAAATGAATTAGATGAACCCAGCATCTTTAATAGAAACAGGTCTTGTGACCAGACTAAGTTCCCACCACGATCTGATTAAAGCCCACTCAGATGTAACCACTTCCATTACTGTAATGTAAAGAACAGAACCAAGTATTAGTACAAGATTTCTTCCTCAGCTAACCATCTTCCCATTGTTCATGGTGGGTAGGGAAGTAATAGTCCTGGTTTATCATTTGCTACCCAAATGAATCATATGTGTGATACTAGAACCAGTGATTAACTAGTTCTCTGTTATTGGCATGAAAGTTGCAATTTTTCACTAAGATAAGATTTTTATATTCCTGTTCACTATCACCTTTCTAAAAATTTCCAGGACCAATGTCAGATAGTCAATGTGTTATAAAGTGCTATATCTGATGAGGTTACCTGAGGATTTTTTTGGCTGTTTGAAGGCACCAATACCCAACAACTACTTTCCCATTTTAACACTTTTGAAACGAATTACAATTTTCCCCCTTGTGAAACTATTCTGCATTTTTGTTACCAGCTCTAATTTCTGACTCTTTTGAATGAGATGCTACTGGCTTGAATCACCACTGAACTGAAATCCCATTGTATTTCACTGCTTTGAAAGAATGACTGGGAAAATATGAAACTTCAGTTGGCTTTGTCTCTGTGAGCCAAGTCAGTAGCATTGGAGATTTTCTGTACAATAAGTCCAAGTAATACGATAGCTCAATTGTGGGTTTGCAAACCTAATTCCCCAGGACTAAGACTGAGGTAATATAAGTTGCAGTCTGCCCACTAAGTGAGCGTTGAATTCATTCATCAAGTCACATGTGTCAGCAGAACTGGCCGGTTACGTATACAGACAAGTGATATCACTCACACCTGGTTAATATCAAGTAAAAGAGTTTGGAGAAGAAACAAAGAGAGTAATAGAGGTAGGAATGAACAGCCAAGCCGAACTATTCACAAACTATTCCAAAACTAACAAAGCAGCAAAAGAAGACGAACCACTTTATCCCATAGAGCTACTTATCCTGAATTAAACACACACAGATTTAGAGGAATTTGGCCCACTAAAATTCAAAGTACACTAAGTTCAATTTCTAATGTGTAACTGAAAATTTTGCTGGAAAGTTCTTTTTTGGAAATCGAGTGCTTCCATTTAGAAGAAATAATATACTGCTTGTTATTTCTTTTCCAATGGGATCTAGAAGCATGTTAATACCAATTGAATAATATCTTCTAAAAATTTGGATTACAAAATGATACTTAAACTCTGAAGAACTGGTTTTATGACTGTACCAAATATACAGCCAAAATAATATCTTCTTTATGCTAGTTAAAGCACCCTTATGCTAGTTATAGCAAATACTATAAAGGAGAGTAGAATTTGACTTCTTATAGAACTCAAAAATCAGGAGATATTACGAAAAAATTCTGTGTATACTCACTTGTTTCCAATCAAGTTAACATCACCAAATAGTAAATTATGTGCTTGTTTTAAATACGTGGCAACTTTATGTTTTTGGTTTTAACTCTTTTTCTAACTCCTTATGTGTTCCACTTGATTTAAATTTTCAAGTAGATTTCACACATTATTGAGCTCTCTGGTCTGTTTTACCTAATGTATCATTTTTCTGTTCCTTCAAGCTGTAGTCCATGAAAATAACTGATACGGTGATTTACTTACATTTGGTTTAATGTCAGTTTCTTTGGCCTTCGAATTATCCAAAAGAATGAAGTGCTTGTGTTGTTATGACATGATTTCCTTTGAAGGTATTGAATAATATCTGTCTACTGTTTATTCCATTAATTTTTTGCAAATAAAATTAAACCAATGTTTATCTGTGCACTCCAAAGTGTAGTTAAGGTCAGATAGCTTTGGCTATATGTTTACATTTTAACATGTGCAATGAATGCATTGCTGCAAAATTTTGTTCATATGGAAAATACTGTTGATCCTTTATGTTTGTACTATATCAGGCTTCTGTATGGAAACAATTCCTGGTTAACCAAACTAGAGATGAAACTGAAGCTGTTTCAAATCTGATCATAACTATCACTTTTACTATAAAGTGTTGAGAGCCTTGAGGACAATTAATCACCTTCCATTTGTTAGGGAAAAAATATATTTTTTTAAAGTAATCTTGAAATAGAATACCTAATACCTAATGTTTCTGCCAAAAAAAAATGGGAGAAAAAAATCCTTTTTAGAACATTGTTTACATAATCCAGTTTATTTGGAATAGAATCTAGTATTTGAAATGAGCTGTTAGCCTTCAGGAACTTTCTATATGAAATTTCAGTTTCCCATTGGATCTCTGGAGAATGAACTGACTGTACCTAGACAATGCCATGTCCCCTAAGGGCTACCCCCACTTCCTGAGAAATACAGTTTTCAAGCCCTCATTGAGTCAGAGAATTTGAATACTGGTTTCCAAGAGAACACTGGTAACCACAGGCATTCTAACACACAAGGGTGAGTACAAGAACCATCTCTTCCTTTCCAACTTTGTCAACAGCAGTAAACCCACAGTATTATCTAGGTCCCAATAATTTAGAGACATGGAAAAAAATATCTCTGGAATGTTGAAACTTCACTGCAGTTATTTGGGCAAAACTACTGCACAAGGACAAGCCAAGCAAGTGAGTACTTTTAGTGAACAACCACCAAATTTCTTCTACAAATAAACAGTTCTCACAAAAATCCTGCCTATCCTGACAAATGTCCTTGTGCCTTTGCACCATGCCATCCAGCTAGACAAACTCCATTCTGCATGTCAGAATCCCTCTTACATGAATTATTTGTTTTTCATAGAGTGGATATGGTCCAAAAATCAGTGCATGATGCATGAAGACATCTAAAGAAGGAAAGATTTGACTTTCCAAATAAAGCTGACATTACAGAATGTTATTAGAAATAAAGATGAATCCTTTTAATACTTTTGAAAATATACTGTTTTATGTTTCATCTGTTCTTATTAGTTCCACACAGTATTTCATGTTTTTATATCTTATTATTCATCTTAGATCCCTTCTCCTAAGAACTTTTACTTCCAACTTTTATTATTTATTAATTACATTGGTGTGGGTTTTTAAAATCCTCATATACATCCTCAACAGTTTTTTAAATTTGTCAAAAGGTAACTAGAGAATATCATTGTTCTGACTTATTAAACAGTCACCTCTAAGACAGTCAGTGCTGTAAACTAGTAACATTTAAAAATGATCCTAGTGTCCCATTAACCTTTTATTGTCATGGCACTTTGAGATAGAGATTGTCTTGTGTGGCAGAATTCAAGGTACAAATCCATATGCCTACAGCCTAGATGTCCAGCCTAAACAAATGCCTGTTTGCACAACCCCTGTTCTAACTCTTCTTCCAAACAACAGAGCTTGCAACATTTCTCCAAAGAAAAGTACCTGGCCTTTACAAGATAGTGGACGATTAAAGTTTGGTTGTTTGGGAGTTCCAGCCTTGCCTCAGTGTAGACCTATTACCCTGAAAGAAGAGAAAGGTTCACAGCTGGAAGAAGATTAGACTGTCAAGGTTCTAGTTAATCCCAAACATCACTGTGTTGAACCATCAGTAGAAACAGATTGGTAGAAAAAAGAGGGAATATAGTCCCTGTACTCTCATGGATCTCTGAAATCAATCAATATTTTCCAGGCCTCTAATAGTTGCCCATACGGTCCTTTCCCATGGTGTCTTGCATCTCTTCACCGAGATCCTCCATGTCACCAGCACAGTCTTGATTTTGCCTGCTGAGAAGATCTGAGGGAGATGTAAGTTTGAAAAAAGTATACCACTCAAATCTGCCCTGGCACATGTAATACCGGCCTGGGCCAGCCCAGGATCCAGAGACATGGTTTCTAAAGAAGAATCACAGAATTATAGAATCTTTTTACTTGGAAGATACCTGTAATGGTCATCTAGTCCAACTCCTCTGCAATGAACAGAAATATCTACAGCTAGATCAGGTTGCACAGAGCTCCATCTAGCCTGACTTGAACGTCTCCAAGGGCACAGCATCCATCACTGCTCTGGGTAATCTGTTCCTGTGTCTCACCACCCTCATAAAAAACCTTCTTCCTTATACTCAATGTAAATCATGTCATTCTACTTCATATAAAATTCATAGGTATTTACTGAAGAAAGAATGGCATATTTATTAGCCCACGCATCTACTGTTATTGAAGAGAAAACTTAGAAAAGATATTTTACCTTGGTCTGTTGTCTACAATATAATGACACAGTGGAGTATCACTAGGATAACCTCATTATTACAAACAAATGGCATCAAGCCTGCAGTGTAAAGAAGCAGTCACAAATTCTGGCACAAAAATCAGAGTTGTTCCCATACAACTAAAAATTACTGTAAATCTTAACTTCAACACAGAATAAAGGGTAAACATCTTTGACAGACCTTCCCTAAAAAAGAGCAATACATATATTCCTATGTTCCAAAACAAAACTGTAGTAATAAACTTTTTCCCCAGAGAGTGACAGAAAGAACTGGTCATTTCTAACAGCTTATTCTTGGTTGAATTAAAGCATTGTAGGTTGCTGATTAACAGGTCACAACAAGGAAACTACTGTTCTTGAAGTCAATGGTTTCAGTGTTACTCTGATTCCTTCGTGAATTATGATTTCCTTACTGTTAGTCTTCAGTTCTCACAGCAGTGAGGCTGGAATCCATAACTACAGCTTTATCATAGTGATGCACCTTGATAAACTCCCATTTCACAGTCCAGGCAAGAGATAAAAACACAAATATAAAGATATATTCTGTCATTAAAGATGCCCTATAGCTTGATCTTCCCATTTGCCACATTTCATAAATTACTTTGTTATGTAACTTCCTTTTTTTACATTGGTGTACTTCTGTGTTCTGTTTGTAATGAAAACTATAGATGTTTTCATAAGCAAAAAAAAAAATATTTTCCAATATGCGCATTAACTGAACTTAATTGTAGAATTCAAACCAAATCACTCTTACTTAAACTTTTTGTCCTTTGAAGACTATCCAAGGTGTGAATAGCTAGATAGTATACTTGACAGTAGTGGCAGTAAAGGCATACAACCATCCACCTGACAAATAAACCTGCCTTTGGATGACTTCTGGCTATTAAGAATACAATCCAGTATTTTTTACATTTCTAAGATGACAGAACTCTGTTGTCAAAAGCTTTAAATAGAAAATTGACACAGGGGACAAAAATAAATAGCTGTCCTTATTTCACTCATGTAAAATAGATGGAGCATGAACCATCAGCTTTCAAAATAAAATCAAGCTGGATCAGAGATCGGACATGGAAAGTTTCTGTCAACACAGTAAAATTTATGCAATATGAAAGCAAAGAGTACAAGAGCCCAAAATAAAGGCTACTAACTGACTCTAACAGTAACTGTAACAGTTTGTATCAGTACTAATATCCATTGCAATCAACCTGACAGCATTATCTCGCGGTTATGCGCGTATAAACTACGAATTTTCCCTTTGTCATGATTATAAAAAAAGTCAGTTCTGGATGGGAAATGATGAGAGAAAAGAGACTTGACCCTGAAGAGGAAAACTAACTAAATTTAAGTATTTTTCCTTCTTCACAGTGGAAAAAACATGAACTGGTAGGGAAAATATTTCATTCTCAGAGCCCGTTTGAAGGTCAAGAAAGAAGAAGTACCAAGTAAAGAGAAATAAATCACTGGGACATATCTGAGACTGGAAGAAAAATCTTTGAGTGAAGTGATAGCAAAGACATAAGTAAGTGTCAAGGAAATCAGGACAAGTTAAATTGATTAGATACAGGGAAGCACAGTGAATCACAACACTTTAAACCAATCAAGACAGCCAACATAGCATAGTGCTATCTTTGAGATTTAAGATTTGAGAAGTTTGCTAACATTAGAATAAACCATGTTCTCAACCACAGTCCCTTATCTGCGATTAAACTTGAGATTTCAGCTTTCAGTAACAAGCACCTTATCTTAAATAGCATTAGCATGCAGCTAGCCTCACTTGAAGATTCTAAACAGAGCTAACCGTGTAATAAAAGACTGAAAAGATTCCCCTGATTAACTATTTTATGCAATAGAATATGTTGCTCTTGATTTGGTGACACTTCAGTAGTTGCTGATAAACTATTTTAGATCAAAAAGAAAACAGTATTTGAGGTTTCAGTTTATCCATCCATTCCTACTGATATACGCCCTATTGTGTAAGCTTCAAAACAGACACACGAAGTACCTAGAGGGACAATGTGTGATTTGTATATGAGAATAAAAGACTCCTAACTTTATGGCCAGGTTCCAGGTAGGCTGATACATTCTGTCTACTTATGCTTCTTGTGCAGTATTGAGATGGTGGCTTTATTCTTTATATCCTTTTCCACACTGTTGAACTGTTTTCCATTTTTTCATACAAATTGGTACTCCAACAGCACAAGCATCCAAAACAACAAAAATGACTAATTCAGATGAATAAAGACTGATAAAAACTAACAAACAAGCAAAAAACACCTAAATTAGCCTACATAGATTGCTTTCTCAAAATATAAGGCCATGACATATATTTCAACTTACTTTGAACCCTTCAATGGGAAGCATATACATGTACTAGGACAGAAACTTACTCAGAAAAGAAAGGGAGATTTTGCAAAGTGCAGCCATCCCCTATCAGACAACCACCATCAGGAATGGTTTGAGTCTGAATATTTTTATTAGTTAGCAGCGTGCACAGGTGGCCAAGAAGACCAATGGCATCCTGACCTGTATCAGAAATAGTGTAGCCAGAGAAAGAGCAAGGAAGTTATCATCTCTCTGTACTCAGCTCTGATGAGGCTGTGCATTTGGTACTGTGCTCAGTTTGGGGCCCTTCATTAAAAGAAAGATATCAAGGCCCTGGAGTGTATCCAGAGAAGGGCACTGAAGCTGTGAGAGACCTGGAACACAAGTCCGGAGAAGTGGCTGAGGGAACTGGGATTGTCAAGTCTAGAGAAGAGGAGACCCAAGGGAGATTACATTGCCCTATACAACAACCTGAAAAGAGATTGTGGTGAGGTGGATGCCGACCTCTTCTCTGGTGTAAGTAGTATAGGACTAGAGGGAATGGACTCAATGTGACCTCAATCCAGGAGGTTCAGGGTGGATGTTAGGAAAAAAAATTCTTCTCCAAAAGAATGATGCTGCACTGGAACAGGCTGCCCAAAGAAGTAGTCTAGTCACCATCCCAAAAGGTGTTTAAGGAAAATGTAAAGGTAGCATTTAGAGACATGATTTACTGGGTAATNTTTATTTTATTTCATTTCATTTCATTTCATTTCATTTCATTTCATTTTTAATACCCATTTCTTCAGCTGTTTGTTTTCAGCCAATAAGAGCTTTTGTCATCCCACATAAAACCCCAAAAAAAGACAGCTTTGGGAACAGTCCCAGTGTAGATTACAGATTTGCTCATAAATGTTCTCTGTGTAGAAAAGGTCTTGTTTCCAGC
>VXAB01002502.1:0-28797 GCA_013399175.1 Odontophorus gujanensis | reverse complement strand
AAAGGTCTTGTTTCCAGCCATAGCAATAATAAGAAGAAATCTTTGTAATAAATTCCCTTGCACATTTGAGTTCCTAAGGCATGAAGCTTAGAATTTGCATGCATAGTTTTCCAAGATCTAGAAGCTGCTACTGTTCTTACCTGTCAGTACAAACTACATAATGAGGGTATATTGGTAATTAAACAATTATTACATTATACTTAGAACTAATGTTATTTTGAATAAAACACATTCATGAAGTTCACATTGCAAGAAGAATAAATAGGCTGACTTATGTGAATAAAAACTATATAAAAAGTCACTACAAATTTAAGCCCAGCTCAATTCCAGTAGAAAAAAAAAAAAAAAAAGTACTTCTGAACTCAAGCTTCTCCTGCTTATTCGAAATGATAGCCAATGCTTATACTGCTTTGTCAGCATCTTTTGTTACTTTCTTTTCAAAAAGGACCAAGAAAAGTCAGATGATCAAATACAAACTCATGCAAATATTTTCTTATTACCATTTTACTACTCACATTTTTCAAAGAAATGTTTATTTATGCCTATTTATTCTATTCTGATTTTTTTTCCTTAGGTATAAAGCAGTCTTAACTTTAGAACCTCATTAGAACTTAAGCTCCTAGTAAGGAGAAAGTGAGTATTCCTTAGAGTTCTGTTTGGAATTACGAGATTCTGAAATATCTGAAGCCTTCTCAATAGTATGTCAGTTCTGACTAATCACAAAAAAGATGGAAGTTAAATTGATTTTTGTAACCAATTCTGACAGCACTGATATACATGTTAGAGCTTTCTCACATTTTCTGAAAGCTCTTACTCTGTAGAACTTCAAGGGAAATATTAAAATTACAAGATGAGTGAGCTACTGTCAAACTATGGAACAAAAACACAGATCCCACTGTCTGCAATAGCTGTGCTGTCATCTAGTGGAATTGCAATGGCTATACAAGCAGTGACTGCAACCTGCAGGACAATTGGTGGCAGGAGAGTTTCAATCCATAGCTATTGGTGAAGTTTACATCACAAAGACGCTTTGAAAGCCCGATGGGATTTATGACAGCAGCCATTTTACAGCACTAAAGTGATGGCACCTGTGAGGAGAATTTATTTCCACACCGAAAGGGTATAAATTTCCAATGCAGATTTAGAGAAGGAAGAGAAAAAACAGTCTCCTCACCTACTCCTTAATTAGTAGTATTAAGATTTGCTCAATCACGATACATGGGAAACATGATTACAAAGTCTATTAAGGTTACAGTGAAGCATGTGATATGTACTGGAAATTACCACTACTGGAAAAAAATCAGATATTGGCAAAAAAATTACCAAATTGAATCAGACCCAGAAACAAGAGATTAAAAAAAAAAAATTCTGTTGAAAAGAGAACTTTGAGTTTTAGTTTCAATCTTCAAACTTATTCACAAAAAGGGTGATTATGTTAGCGAAAATTGGTAACACCACATTGTACGTAAATCTTGCATTTTGCACATTACTGGTGCATTACAGAAAACCATACTTTACAATCATAGAATGCCTTGGTTTGGAAAGGACCTTAAAGATCACCAAGTTCCAAACCCTTTGACACAGAAAGGACTGCCTCCTACCAGATCACAGTGCTCAAGCCCCCATCCACCTTGGCTTTGAACACCTCCAGGGGTCCACAGCTTCTCCAGGCAGTCTGCTCCAGTGCCTTACCACTCTCTGAGTAATGAATTTCTTCCAAACATCTAACCTAATTTTCTCCTCTTAAAGGGAAATTCCCCCTTGCCCTATCACTATCAGATCATGTAAAAAGTCACTCCCCTTTTGTTTATAAGCTCCCAGCAAGTGCTGGAAGGCAGCAGTGAGGTCTCCTGAGAGTCTTCTCTTCTTCAGGCTGAACAATTCCAACTCTCAGCCTGTTATCACAGGAGAAGCACTCCAGCTAAGTGATCATCTGTGTGGCCCTCCTATGGACCCACTCCAACAGCTCCACATCTTTCTTGNTGCTCTACATCTTTCTTGTGTTGGAGGCCCCAGGCCTGGACCAGATGGGGCCTCACAAGGGCAGAGCAGATAGGGACAATCACATCCCTCACCCTGCTGGCCACCCTTCTTTTGATGCAGCTCAGGAGACAGTTCGTCTTCTGGGCTGCAATTGCATGCTGCTGGCTCCTGTTGATCGTATCATCTACCAGAACTCCTAAGTCCTCCTCCACAGGGCAGTTCTTAGTGAAGTAGTAGGAAAGAAAAATTCAGAATAATCTAAGGATGAGAGTGTAGAACAAAGATACTTAGTTGCTTTGAGAAGTACCTGTTGGTTCTGACATTAGAAATGCAGTTTTATAATCCATAGCTTCATGAAGTTCTGTTTACAATGGAAAACTTTAACCTTAATAAACCTTTGCCAGGTATGCTGCTAATTATGCTCTCCATTTATTGGGAAGTAGAATAGGTTTACCCACATTAGGCAAACCTTCTGTCATTCAGGGATTGCCTTGACCTAAGTGCAACAACTTGCACATGGTCTTGCTGGATCTCATTAGATTCTTAGCCCAGTACTTGGGCTTGTCTAAGTTCTGTTGAATGGCATTCCTTCTAACAATCCTACCAACTATATCTTTCAGTTTAGTGTTGTGAGCAAGCTTGCAAAGAGCAAACTTACTTCCACTATCTAGGTTATTGATAAAGATGATAAAAGCACAAATAAATATTACTGTAGATGAGGAGTGGAATATGAGGAAGGTGCATGATCTCTAAAGTTTAAATGGACTGGGTGAAAATGGGCTAAGTTAAACAAGATTTGCACTTATGACTATCTCTTTAATGTGTATGTGTATGTGTCACAGAATCTTAGAATGGCTTGGGTTGGAAAAGACCTCAAGGATCATCAGTTTCCAGTCCCCCTGGCACAGATCAGATTGCACATGGCCCCATCCAACCTGGTCTTAAACACCTCCAGGGATGAGGCATCCACAGTTTCTTTTGCAATCTGTTCCAGAACCTCACTATTCTCTCAGTAAAATACCTTACCCAACTTCTAACCTAAATCTGCATTCCTTTAGTATAAAATCACTCCCTTTTGTCCTATCTACCTGTGTAAAAAGTCAATCTTCCTCATGTTTATAAATGCCCTTTCAGTATTGGAAGGCCACAATGAGGTTTCCCCACAGCCTTCTCTTAACCAGGCTGGACTAACCTGGTTCCTTCAGCCTTTCGTCACAGGAGAGGTACTCAAGCCCTCTGATCATCACCATGGCCCTCCTCTGGACCTTCTCAAACACCTTAACATATTTCCTGTGCTGGAAGCCCATGGGTCAGATGTAGTTCTCTAGATGGTCCTCATGAGAATTGAGGGGGACAATCACCTCCCTCTCCTAGGTGGCCATCCTTCTTCTGATGGAACCCAGGATACCATAGGGCTTCCAGGCTGTAAGTAGCATCTTTAATCTAAAGAAGTAATATATTTAATATCTAATTCAATGTCATTGACTGTAGGATTGAGGGCACCCTCAGCAAAGCTCTGGATGACACCAAGCTGTGTGGTGCAGTCGACATATCTGTGGGATGAAATATCATCCAGAGAGACCTAGTTAGGCTAAGCAATGGGCACAGATGAACCTCATGAGGTTCAGTAAATCCAAGTGCTAGGTCTTGAACTTGGATCATGGCAACCCTCACTACCTATACATGCTGGGGGATATAAGGATGGAGCACAGCCTTGCTAAAAAGGCCTTGGTGGTACTGGTGGATGGGATGCTGGACATAAGCCAGCAATGTGCACTCACAGCCCAGAAAGCCAATGGTAATCTGGACTCCATCAGATGAGAGGTGGTCACCTGGGAGAGGGAAGTGACCCTGCCCCTCTACTCTGCTGGAGGGACCTCACTTGGAGTACTGTGTTCAGATGTGAAATACTCAGTACAAGACATGTGGACGTGTTGGACTGTGGCCAGAGGAGGGAAACAGAAATGAACCAAGGGATGAGCCACCTTCCCTACAAGGACAGACTGAGAGAGCTGGAGCTTGTTCAGCCTGAAGAAGAGTCTGAGGAGACCTGAGAGTACCAAAAATGGAGGACTATAAGAAAGAAGGGGACAGATCCTTTAGTAGGGGCCATTGCGGCAGAACAAGGGAAAATGGTTTCAAACTAAAACAGGAGATTTAGACTGAATATAAGGAGAAGGTTCTTTGCAATAGGTGTGGTGAAGCACTGGAACAGGTTACCTAGAGAGGTGGTGGATGACCCATCCTTGGAGACATTCAAGGTCAGGCTGGACCTTGAGGCTCAGAGCCTCTGATCTGGCTGCAGATGTCCCTGTTCATTGTAGGGGAGTTGGACTGGATGACCTTTAAGGACCCCTTCCAACTCAAACAATTCTATGATTTTACAATTCTGTGGTGGTAGAAATGTTTTTGAAAAAGCTGCATGTAATTCTGACTGGTTTGTTCAAGAAAACACTAACATATCTGGATCAGATGCTACTAGAATGATGTTGGAAGTAGAAATAAATTGTAGCACAGAAAAAAATACAGTATTACAGGTTACAGTAGCTCTTCATGTACATGTCAGAGTAATAAAAGCAATGTAAGTAATGTAAGCCGTTGAAAGTGAGGAAGTGATGCTGAATAATCAGGTGCAAAAAATGAGCGCACTATGACTGTGAAGAAGAATGGGTCTAAACCTCAGAGGTCTGGGTTTGGAAACAACCACTCCATAGGAGTCTAACTACAAATATTTAAATGGCATTAAAATGGATCTGAAAATAATCATAGTATATAGCTGCCTATGTCAGAAGGAGATTGAAACTGTTGATCCAGGAAATCTCTTCTCTCCTGGAGCACTATTTCCAAAGCCTTCATTTTCATTCTAGTTTTGGAATTCATCTCCAAGAAAATCCTTGAAAGCTGAAGAGAATTCCAGTTGCAGAGTCAGTCTACCCTGGCCAGCATATAAGTCCCTGCTTCTTCTTATTAATTTCCAAGCATCCATTGATTTTTATAACACATTTGATTTTCTCTCTGTTTTCTGACATAACATACTATCTCTTTCTGTGTTCAGTTTCCAAACTAACCAAGCTTCATTGTTTATATACTTAACTGAATCTCTAAGCAATTGACTAAAACTTTCTTATTTCAAACAGCATGCATGATGCTCATCCAGAATAAAAATGTGATAAAATTACCGGTCACTATCAATCTGTTTGTGATCTTCTTGTCCATGCCAGAAGTGAAATTATTCTTATACACTGTGATCAGAAAGTATAGGCAGTAATCTCATAATACACAAATTTCGTCATTAAAACCTCTGAACACTAAGAAAAATAATTCATACAGAAGAGAAGAAAGTGTTAATACAAACATCAGTGATGTAGCCTATATAATAATATATAATATATAATAATACATAAGGAACATCTGCATTTCTCACTACAACATTTTTGTTTCTGTAATTGTTTGAAGAAAGGTGTACAGATGTGAACATTTATATAATTTTCTTTTGCGCACATTAATTCTGGACTGAACTGGACTGAAATTGAGTATTATGCTGAAAACTTACCTGCACATTTATTCTAATAATTAGATGGCTATTTGTTGCAAGAACTTCTATTTCATAGGAGTTTTAAAGAACGCTTACCAGTATTTTTCCAACTTTTAGACAGCTCTACCAGATGGAAGCTAGCAAGTTTTCACTAGCTATAACACATTTTTCTTTACTGAGAAGAAATGAATACTCGCTTCTACAAAATATTCTTAATTTCCTATAAATGCAGAATAAAAAACCCAAGTGGTATTTTAGTACACTGACTTGTGAAGAAAGAAATATTACTTGTTTGTTATGCTCTTTTCCCTTCATCCTCTTTGTGAGCAAGAATACTGTTGTGGAGGTTTTTGGTAAAGCCTGTTCTAGCTATTTCATAGCACATTTATGAATATCCTGGGTAGCAAATTGAAGAAATATTTTTCAAAAACATTAGGTCCTGGTCTTCTGAATTTTTGCTCTTGTGAAATATCCTTGTCTTCCCTAGGATAAAAAAAGTCTAGGCCAGCTGCTTTTGTATTTCAAACCGGAACTAAAAGCAGAAGAAATAGAGTAATTCACAGAAGAGAATGCTGCTACAGAAATCTCCCTTAGAATTTTCTTCCCCTTCTCCCACCCACCGCTCACTGCACTTTGACAGATCCTGTAGCACAAGCATTCAAGCAGAGCAGCACTTCAATTTTCTCATCTTCTGCCGAAAAGTATCAGGTTCAGAATCTGACTGGCTTTTGGCAGAGCAGTGAGAGCTCTCCTCATGGTATCACACTGACAGCAAGTGGAGGTCAACAGCTCCATTTGGGCATGTGAAAAAACAAAAAAAGTCATCCTGCACTTTGCTTGGAAGCACCACTTCAGTCTATTGATGCAGCCTATCCAATCAGTTCTGTCACAGCTGCAAAGATGTAGTTTTTTTTTTAATTTGCATTTGTATGCCGCTTGCTGTTGTTCCTGCAGTTCCCTTGCAATACCCGTAGATGGTATCCACGGGTAATTTAGTTGCTAGAAACTTCACTGAGGTTTGGTCTTTAAGTTTGCCTGGAGGCGGGTAAGGTAGAGCAGAACTAGTCTGAGGCACTTTTATTCTAGGTGTACTATAGTATCCACTAATGCTAAATGTTTACAACGGAAATGTTCCAGTGGAAGGAAGTTACTTACACAGTGCTGAAAGGACTTTACTCACCGTGCTTATATTCTGTCCTCCAAATGCTGTGCTATTGCCTTAAGTCCAAGATTTTTGTATCATTTTTCACCTTTCCCAAAATCTCACCATTGCAACCTTTGTTTATGAATCTCCATGCCTACTAATAACCATTACAACATAACCAGATGGGGATGAGAGTAGTATAGGCTCTACCAGGTGCATTCTGAACACGTACTTTTGTGGCTTTCTTTTTTATTTTCTTTTTTTGGGCTACAAACATCTCTCAGAACAATTTCTACTACTCTATAGTAACACAGGTAATCTGAAAGAGTAATTTCTCTTCACTCTCTACTAGGAATCTCTCTTCACTCTCTACTAGGAATCCATGAGGTGATGTGTCTCATAGCCCGTATTGCTGACTTTATACATGGTAAGCATTACAAGGTTCATACAAGTTGCAGACCTGAAACACACTACATAAAAGCATTTGTTCTCATTGGCTACTACTGTGCAAGGGTTAAATGTCACTGTCTTGTCCGTTCCCACTGAAGTCATTAAGACTATGCCAAACTTCTAAATTTCTGACAGTTCTACAGGCGTGGGGAAAAAGTGGATCAAACACTTGCTAATTTGTGCTGCCACACTGCCTTTCCACAGGCCTGCCTGCTGTGTGCCTCCCCAGCACTGGCAGAGCTCCAAAGGCACCAGGAAAAAGAACTCATTCCAGAGAGAAGATGCTAATCTTTATGCCAGTCTGTGTATACTTTCTGTCTGAAAAGGCCGAAAACATTTCTGAAAACTGACATGTAGGAAGGCAACACTGTGTGCTTGCCTTACCTCTTCACAAATATCCTGGTGGCTGCTACTGGTCATTAACACACATTGGTAGATGTACCAGTGCCCCTATACAGGATATTTTCAGTTGACAGAAAAAAAAAAACAAAAAACGACAGAATTTTCTGCTCTCAGCATTAGGAAAGCAACCTGTTATCTTATGGTATCCGGTCCGCCTTATGACAACAGCATAATTTTCTGTGAAGCACACACCAGACTGATCAGAATCACCATTTCACAAGACTTAGGGCTGGACAAGGGAACACAAAACACTGGTACACAGCAGACAGTGAGTAGAAGTAGTCTGTCATCATTGTGCAAGCTCATAGGTGAATTTTGTCGTCTGTAGATTTCATGCAGACTCAAAAGGCTGCAAATGTTCGACAAAACTAACAATAGCATGCTAATAAAATACCTGTGCTCATCATACATTAGTTGTAACATTATGTATTGATTTATCCTCCTATCCTTGAAAAAAAGGAAAAAAAGTAGTCTTTCTTTCTCATCTTAAAACTCCCTCTTTGACAGGTAAGAGTATTTAGGAACTGGGAGACGAGCATTCTTCATAACAGTTACTGTTATGGAGAGTTATACTGTAATTGTCAACAACCTTCAGAGATCTGAGCACCCCTCACTTCATTCTCACGGGCACTTTGAGGGCTTTGGAACTGAGGGAGTAAGCAGAGAGGCAGTGCAACAGCCTCCCCCTGGTATCAGCTGGGAAAAAGTGTCAGGAAGTATCTCTGGCCTTCATATCCTCCTGTTAGAGCTGATAGGTGCCACAAGCGTGGCCTCTCCCACCTACTACTCCAGATAGGGCCGAAGGATGGAGAAGAGCTAGCTCCCTGCATGGTGCTTGCTAGCTTGGAGGAATCAGAAGAAGTACAGAGTTTAACGTGGGCAGGGAGGCCTCAGCTGTGCCACGAAGGGCAACTTGTCAGCTACAAACCTAAGGCCGATTTGCCCTATAATCAGAATGGGGAAACAGCGTGCTGAAACAATCCATGTGTTGACAACAGCCAAGACCCTACTGATGAGAATCCCTCAACTCAGAGAAGTGATTTAAAGTGTTTACTAAATATTCAGAGGAGGTAGCTGGACTTTGCAGGAGGGCAGCGCATGTGTACCAACAGGTACTTGCTTTTAAAGGTCAGCTGCAAGTAGATAAGCTCAGAAAGCCTGAAAATAAAACAGTAGAACAAAGAATGCAACGATTGTAATTTTAGCACTGATTTCTGGAGCAGTAGTCAAATACTTAGATCCTATAATGGGATTCCTTGGCTTTTGAAATTCTCGGGAGAGCTCATGTCCTTCAGCTGGTTCTGTGTGGGTAACAGTTATTGCATTATGGAGTCCTCTCCATAAAGGCCTCAGCTAGCTCTTGCACCCACAGAGGACGTGGTAGCCAGACTTCAATTGGCACATAACCATATAATGCTCACCACGTACTTGTGTTTATTAGTATTCACCTATTCCAAGAAATGTTCATTATCTTTTACTGATGAATTAACAGTTGGATTAGCTATATCTAAACAAAACACTACATATTAATTAATTAACTATAATTTTCTTCGTTACTTTAGCAACCAAATTAACAGGATGAAGGCTAACTAGTAAAGAAACACTTGTTTTAAAGTCTTTGCCCCTTTAAAATTAAATGAAATCCATTGTTCTGTAAAATTCTATGATTCTCAAAGAAGTTGAAGGTTCCTGCAAGTAAAGCTTAAAAGCAGCACTTAAGATATTTTTGCAGTCCTAAACAAATACTGGAGATTCAGAGCTTAAGCCTGAATCTAGACCAAGTCTTCAGTAATGTTAACTCTTTTCAGGACAGAACCAGCATAACTTAGATTATGGCTTTTTGGGACACGTCACAGACACCATTTGTCAGTCCTTCACTGTAAAATTTGAGCTTGGTCCTCACTACGCCTTAGGCTGAGAAGCCAGCTGCTGAGGCAGTGATCAAAGGCATTGACCAAAACTTTGGTCAGTAAGCAATTAGACTCAGATATATCCTGCTTATATGATAAGGCCAGAAAGAAAACACATTCCCTATCCCAGTCATGCATAAAGGTAATGATCAGGTTGGGAAATTTTTTGTGAGATACACAGTTCTAATATATGTACAGAAGAAAAGAGTTCTCAGTACTTCAGAGATACACAGTTGCTGTATGTCTTTGTATAACAGCATAGGAATTCTTGAGAAATGGTTTGGATTGGTGGTCAATAAAGTGACTTTGTTGGCTTTACGAAGCCAGCAACTGGCTTCGTTTCTTGGTCCTGAAGGATAAGATTTGTGAACAACAGTAAAAAATGGTGTCTCTCTGTGAGCTGAGCTCTTCAGAGGTTGATACTGCTAAACAGTATTCCTTACTGATAAATATTATTCTTAATGAGTTGTCATGGCTTAATGATTTTTTGTTATCAGTATTCCACATCATAACATTATGTAGTGCAGTATGAGATTTAGTGCTCCAGTTCTGTGGACTGTCAGTATTTCTGGGTACCGGGTTCTCAGAAGAGAAGAACTACATCTCCCAGAAAACTTATCTCTTTCGTTTTCATTTTCTAATTAGAGGGAAAGATAAAACTGCTCATGAGTCATGAGATTGTCCCTTCTTTTACTGCTTGTTTCTGCAGCATGTGCTCCCCAACCATCTTGCCTTCAGCATTAGAGTAAGGCCTTCAGTTTTGAACACTCAATCTCGGTTATTTGGCTTATTAGCTTCAATCCCAATTAATTTGTATTTGTAATGTTATAATTAGTAAATTAATTTTCCTCCCCAGATTGTTACTACTGTTTGTTTCTTTCTTTCTTTTTCTCTTTGTTTCCTTTCCCTTCCCATCCCCCTTGGCCATTTTCGGGCTGGTGGGCCTATGGGCCTGCTGTTCCCCTGTCACAGACACAGACAGATCTAGAGATAACCATGACGTGTACCTTAGGGTTAGCCAGACTTTAAAGCCTGTTATTGAGGGTCTTACCCCAATGCCTCTTTGAACACTCACAGACACATGGCATCAACCGCCTCTTCAGGAAGTTTGTTCCTGTGTTTTACTCACAGTAAAAAATTTTTCCTGTTGTCCAGTCCAGCAGTGATGCTTTGTGCCATTCGCGTCCTGACATCAGTTTCCAGGGAGCGGAGCCCAGAACACCCCTCTGCTTCCCTGCAGAGATCAGTGATGTCACCTCTCAGCTTCCTTGTCTTTTGACTGAACAGGTCCTTAACCTCTTCTCACAGAACATGCCCTCCAGCCCTGTTATCAGCTCTGTCACCTCCTCTGGATACTTTCAAAGAACTGTTTGTATTGTGAAGCCCAGAACTGCACACAATATTCAAGGTAAGGACATTTTGGCAATAAATATATTTGGATAATCACTGCTTATAACTGTCTGGTTGTGCTGTGTTCAGTGTCCCCAGCAATGTGGTTTGCTCATTTGGCTGTCCCGGCACACTGCTGGCTCATGCTGAGCAGCTGTCCCCTGGACAACCAGATCCTTTCCTGGTGAGCTGTTCTTCAGCCACTCATCTCCTGTCTGTGCCTGTGTCCTGCATTGCTCTCTCCCAAATGCAGTACCCAGAATTTTCCTGTGTTGAACTTCATGCTGTCACTGGCTGCCTAGTGCTCCAATTTTTCAAGGTACTTCTCCAAGGTCTCTCATCCCTCCAGACAATCAGTAGCAGCTCCCAGTTTAGTGTCACTGGCAAAATCCTGCATCCAGATCAGTGATAAAAATATTGAACAGGACTGGCCCTGGAGAGCATAGCTGGTGGCTGTCTGACAGACAGATATTTCTTTATTTACTACCATTGGATCCCTACTACTCAGTCAGTTCGTCACCAAGCTCAGTGTGAACCTTTTTATCTCACAGCTTGACAATTTTTCCAGTGGATGCCATGAGGGACAGTAACAAACACCATGCTGAAGTCCAGAAAGATTACATCCTCTGCCTTACCTTTAGGCACCAAGAAGTTGATCTTATAGAAGATAACTTACTAAGACAGGCCTTTCCCTGGATGAAATCATGTTGACTATGCTTGAAAATAACTTTAAGCGCCTAGCAAGAGAATCCCCCAAGACAATCTTCTTCGTAACTTTTTCAGGCACTGAAGCTGAACTAAGAGGTTTGCAGTTTCCTGAGCCTTCTCTGATGCCCTTGTTGTAACTCGGTATAATGCTGACTAGCTTCCAATCAACAGAGACTTCTATAGACCTTTATGAGTTGTTGAAAGGGGTCCACTAACTCCTTCAGAACTGTGGTGTGAATCCTGCCTGAAATTATGCATATTCATCTGATAAGGTTGTTTCCTAACAATTCCAGGGACCACAGATGGGAAGTCACTTGTCCTCCAGTCATGGTCCTTCACCTTTGAGGTACAATATTAGGAGGAGAAGTTCAGATATCAGAGGAAAGTTATTATTCAGAGGAACTTTGAGAGGTGGTAGAGACTGGTTGACAGAAACGTCATGAAGTTCAACACAAACGCTGTGAATGCATTTCTTCAGTACTGGCAACAAAATTTCTTGCATAAAGTTACCACTTAGCAAAAGTATAAGGCAACCAGATCTTGATCCTTAATTGAAGAACACTTTTGATTATAGTTCCAGTTAGATTATATTTTATGAAGCACATAATCAATGAAGAGAAGTTTCATATAAACTCATAATAATATTCATTAGAAAGGACAACTTGATCTAGTTCAATGTACCAAGTTATCACAGTTTAATTAAGTCCTGGCCAATAGTAGCTATTATTCAACTAAATTAAAGAGTAGTGTTTTTGTCCCCATAGGATAATTCATCCCATCTACGAGAAAGATGTCCTGTTAAACAATAGTGGCTCATGTACAGTAATCCCTTCTGTATAGCAAGGATACTATTACACTGGGAAGCAAAGCAGAAAAGCTTGTTTTTAAAGCCTCACCACATATGCACGCAGAATAAAGAAGGCATGACCTTCAATAAATCCCTGTACAAGAGAAACATCCATGACCAAGGAAACACTGTTAAACAGTTTTGCTAAGTTATCCTATGAACTCTTCCTTCAAGTGATAAGCTTTATCATTGATTGAAGGAAACATGAATCACCTCTTTGAACGCTCCACCTGGCAAAAAGTAGAGTGATTTTTTGAGTTCCGCACAAGCTCCAAGCATGGATGTTCTCTAACATGTTTTGTATGTTGCCTGTCAGGGCTCCATTTCTTCCCTTCACAGTTGATACCTGCCTAAAGAACTTCCTTCTAAAGATAACAGAACTTTCTTTACAGCGGTAATGTGTATACAGATAAATGTGCTTATTTTTTGTTGCATAAGTATATGCTTTTATGTGCACAAGGTGTTCTTCCTTTTTCCTATAGCATAAGTGCTCCACATCCAGTTCCTTCCCCTTTCCATTTATGTAGGGGCAGAGAACACAATCTTTTTCACGTGACTTGTGTTACTGACCAAAAAGTCATTTCTGTTTTGCTGTTGCTGGCTGCTTCAATTGCAGTGTTTGGTGGACTCCTGCATGACGTGACACAAAAATCACAGCACATCATTTTTATCCCTCTGTACACATAAACACACATACCCTCCTTCTACCTCCTTGGGTCCATAGACTGTTTAGAAAATGCTGTGATCACCTCTTTCCTCTTCTCACTATCAGCATTCCTGTTGCATGGAAGTCTATGTTTCATCTTTGCATAATAACTTCAATTTTAGCAAATCTATAGGGGCACGTGCCCTGGTGGAAGGACCCTGTGAAGAGAACCAAGGAGCCCAAGAGCTTTTGCTGACAGCACCTACAAGAAGGAAGATAGAAAATCTTGATGTGCAAAGTATAAAGTTCCCTCAGCATCTCCCACATGTGATGTTTTTTGCTTATTAAAGGACTGATATGGCTTTGAAGCAGCACAGACCTTTTATTAAATTAGTAGGAAATACACTGCTAGACTGACTGCAGCAAGAGCTTGAAAGTTATTTTTTAGAAACACATTCTGCTTCTCTTTCAAATGCAAAGAAAATATAGCAGTCTGTACTCTCCACTAGCTCCTTATGACAAAGTCAGCTACTTCCTCTCTGGTTTATTCAGAAATAGCAATTTTTGAGTTCTTATTCAGGACAACATTTAAAAATACCAGTTCATTAGCCAAAAGGCCAGAATCATGGTTCAGCAGGCCAGCTGGATTCATTTGAATGGTCCTTCGCTGAAAATCAGGTGGGAAAAGATTATTATTAATTTCAGCTCATCAGTCTGGCTATTTTAAGACATGACGGTTTCCTTTTAACTATAACAACAGTTTAGTTTTGAAAAAGGTCTGTGTTATTCTGGGCACAAATACGAAGACTTCTTTACCATTTGTGTATATACAAGAAACTGGTTCTTTTGTTCAAGTGGATTCTACCAACCATCAGTAAAAGTACACATACTCAGAGGTTAGATGTATGTACAGGTAGCTCTCTTACCCTTGCCTACATTTAATCTTCTGCTGGAGTTACTAATGAAATAGAATCAATACTGCCAGTGATATTAATAAGAACTATGTTTATTTCAGTTAAACTATACCAGAAAAAACAGTTACAAGGGACACTTCTTCTAGGAAGGTAGAATGCATCACTTTTGGACTACTCGTACTCTGTAAACAGAAAAGTACATCCTAAGTAATATCAACTCTGAACGAAAGAACTTGTAAGTACATGTGAACAAAACCAAAAGGATAGAAACTTCAAGAATTTGAATGAGAAAAACAATCTATGTCCCTACAATGATTCAGGGAGTTAAAAGAATTAGAAATACAAATTTAGGAAATTTGAGCTAGATGCTATTACTCAACTACAGTGATATGATTCATATGACTGGATATTAAAATCTTTAGTTACAGTCTACTTAAGAAAGACAGCAGAGTTATTATATGGCTTAGGTTTACAAACAAGTCAGAGAGACAGGACTTTGATTCTATGCTATTCATGTATTAAATTATACATAATAAGTCACATAATGGAGTAGTGCAAAGACAATGTAATAGGCTACTGAATATTATGAGTAAATTGCAGTACCCTGGTTGCTAAAACATTAGGAAAAAATGTGTCCATCTAAAGAATGCCAACACATAAAGCCTGAGTTTTGTGTTGTATTTAAGATGAAGTAGTTGTAATTTAACTTATGCTTATGCCATATATAAATACAATATAGTTCTGATTAATATACATGCTAGGTGCTTTAAAAGATCGAACCACTTAAAACAGAAGACAAAAGGCAGAATAAATATGATATTTACATAGAAATGATTGGAAGAAATTACCTCTATCTTGTATGGTCTTAGGATGTAACAATCATGTTCTTGTATTAGTTGAGCTTACTTCACCGAGATGTCTACTTCATATACTACGTGCTTCAAAAATATGGAGGTTTCTATCAATCTGACCGAGGGTAAATTATTTCTCAACTCCTCAGTTAGACATTAATTTAATTTTGAGTATTTGAGAAGATAGTAGTCATAGAACTACAGAATTCTTTAGGTTGGAACAAACCTTAGAGTCTATCCTGTTCCTCCAAACTTCTGTGGACAGGGACAACTTTCACTAGTCCAGGTTGCTCAAAGTTCCGTCCAACCTGGCCTCCAGGGATGGAGCTGCAAAATGGAGCAATCCTGTTACCTCCCCAGTAATGGCAAAACCATCCCACTCTGCTTCTATCATTACTTCACTGACATTTGATGAGGTGAATTTACTACCATTCTTAAAAAATCTTTAATTTTCCTTAGCACTGAGATAGAGCGATACTAGCAAAAGAAATGCAAAACTAAGCAAGAGAAACATGAAGTTACTAGGTTTATAACATGTAGAGAAGCCCTAGGATCTCAGATTTGTAGTCAGATGACTGGAAACATAAGTAATCATAATCCACTGGGGGAAAACATAGGAGAAAGCAGTCTTTTGTGGATGTCAGAATGGAAAATCCTGTAAGAAATGCTTTCTTTAATGAATCTCCCACTCTTGGGATCTGAAGGCAGAGTCAGGAAAGAATGGTCTAATCTGTACGTCTGAACCTGAAGAAAAATTATCATCATTTTGATGGCCATTTTTGCAAGCAGTGAAAGTATAAAAAATCTGCATTCTAAGAACTACTAATCAGCTCAGAACAGAATTCTGGTTTATCAGTAGGCATTTGTTGTTCACGTACAGGATTATTTGACTCACAAGGTTTTTTTCAATGCAGACAATACAAACTTCTTTGTAATTAAAGTGAAGTATAATTATAATGAATTGGATGTTGCTACAGAATACACGTAATCAGGATTAATGTACCATGAAACACAGTAAGTTTCATAACTGAAGGATGAAGTAGAAATTTAAAGTATATATGCTGAATTCACTTAGAATGGGACATTATATGACCACTCATGGAGTTGGTTATAATACCTTTTGAGGCATTTTTATTTTAAATTCTATATGACTAAAATACACAAAGGCATTTTCCAAAATTTGTAAAAGACTAGTAAAATAATTTATAAACAAATAATTGATTGATTCACAGGTTTATCAGTTTTTTAAATGCAATCATGTGTATCATCTGATCTCCTAAGTGCATGGAATATACACATTTCTTGGTTGCATCTGTATCTGTGTAACTTATTAACACTTTTAGTCAAATTGTTTTAGTCCACTTAGATTTAATTTCAAAACAACTTTTGTAGTCTTATGACTCACCAGAATAAATACACAGTACTTTCTAAATATAACTACAAATGTGATTACTCCCACTGTCTACTACAAGACAAAGGTATGAGTCTATGACGGCACTGGCTCTGTCACTGTGACTACACAAACAAAAGAACAAAATTTCTTCCTGAAAACCGTTTCCTGTTGGAATTCACTAACAGACTATGCAACATTCTAATGTGGGCTATAAAATGTAGTTTGTTTCTGTCTTATTGAAAACTGCAAAAATTGCTGTTGAGCAATTTTTCTTTTTTATGTAATAGTGTTTTTTTCTTAGTAGTTGTACTGTCTTATTACTATTGCCCATTTTCTATCCTCTGTGAAAAATACGTCTGTGATCCTTTTTTACTTCTTCTGTAGCATGGGCTTTCAGATAAGCAATAGAAGGGAAGAAGACATACATTTTTAAAAGCCATGTAAATGCTCATTAGTAAATTTTTAAAGTGAGATAACAGAATGGTTTTCCTGTGTAGGAAATACCTAAAAGAATCCAGGAAAAATTATCCGCTGAGAGTGCAATCACATGGTTGTCCAGGGGAAGGAAAAAGCTTGGTTGTTCAAGGTCACAGTTCAAGGGACCGAGCGCTTGATGTCTGTATCTCATCAAAGCTGAGTGCTCGAACTGAGCTAGTAAGACATTCTAAAATTGTAACACAAGGAAAAGGTATGACTGTGTGGTGGAGCCATGAAACAATGAAAAGTTGACCAACATTTTGTCAGATTTTTCCCTGAGCAAATAAAATTGTAGGTAACATAGTAACTATTTTCATCATCAAGGTTTTCAAACATTAACTGTGATACACTATTGTAAAGCATAACTTTTATGTAAGTGGTTGTGACAGCACTCTTGAAGCAGCAGTATTTATCTCCACTATTCTAAATGCAGGTTTTTAAGGAAATAGTTTCAAGAGGAAACTATACTAAGACTTAGCAATATTGATGGTGGTTTTTGTTTGTTTGTTTCCTAATAACAACAGTCAGTTGAAGAACATGCTTGGAAAAAAATATAGTTTACATTTCCCAGATGGTGAAGACAGTGTTGACACTGGAGCTTGGTTTAACCATATATTGCAAACTTATGAACACTTGAACAGTTATTAAATGCTGTATATGAATTTTGGTAAATGAGAATTGACATTTCCATTGAAAATAAGCCAACAATCATGTTCAGTTGGCTGGTAGGCAGAAACACTTCTAGGGATGTCACTGGCATGGATTTTACTGGTTTGTGGATCCACTATCTCTCTTACCTCAAATAAAAAATGGAAGGCTTGGGGTGCTCTCTATTCACTGAACAATCTCATTTCTAGTCTCACTGCAATAATCATTTCAAAGCTTTGTTACCTTTAAAAGCTAACATTCAATCCATGCTTATTACTCAATCCTGATTACCAACACTTTGTAATCCAGAGGCAAGACTGATGTATTTGATTTCACTTCCTTTCTCAGCTCTCTAAAATGTTAATTAAAGACTCTCAAAGCACAGATGGAAACAAGAAAACCATTAGAGCAAGATGCAGGCAGCAGCATTTCAGTGAACATCTCAGGCCACAAAAACCAACATCTCTCAGATTAATGGCTTAATAGAGAAGTGTTCTTCGTCATATACCTGACTGTTTCCATTAATTAGGAGGAAAAAAACCAAACAAACAAATAAAAAAAACAACACAACTGCAATGTCAGTGCCTGAAATGAGGGATGGTAAAGAGTAATCAGTTCATAATTTTACCTGAAAGAATTATGAAGAAAGTTAATCTCTGCAAGATTTGTTTTCATAACCTTCCATCACATCCAGCTACACCTTTTCTTCCCGAAACTGCATTGTGAGAATCCAGTGATTAGAGTAGCACAGAGGTGTCACAACAACAAATTCACATCTCCTCTCTCTAGATTAAAGGAAGGTTTTTATGTCTGACTTGTTAGGTGAGTGCCCTACATTTTCACCTGTACAGTACTCAGTGGACTGGCCAATCCCAGCCTGCCTTGCCAAAGGGACAGTAAAATATGAGTCTGAAGTAAAGCAGAAAAAATTCAGTAGGGTAGGAGAGTAAAATATTGCCATGAAAATCTCAGATTCCATAACTCTGTTAGAAAGCTCCATTATCACCAGTGCGTGCAGATGACACCATAGTGTCATAGCACTCAAACATGTATGAATACGAAAATGAGGAGCTTCCTCACAAGGGGAAGAGATATGCATTTGAGGAAAGAATGGGGTGTAGGCCTCAGATCAACCATTTTTGTTCCTTCATTTCAGAAACTGGCTCTAGTCTTCATGCTGAGTTGTACCTCTATCTTTGCCTCTGACCTTTGAGACTCACAGAACTCACAGTTGCTTAAGTGCAGGAAATAGAGAATCATTAAGGTAAAATATTTTTAACAATGAATAGAGAACATAGCACCGCCAATGAGGAGGAGATTATCTAGAAATAAAATAATGAAACATCCAGAAATAACTCCCAGATGGTTTCGTTTTATAAAGAAGGACTACTGGCACAAAGTCTATATTTCAATGCATTTTGTTTAATACACACCACTAAATAAATGCTGATAACCTCTACCCTGTCAGAACAAATAGGAAAGCCCATCTAATTTGATATATTGTTCTACTTTATTTTGTTTTCTGCAGGTGTTGTTGGCAGCTTTGCCTATTCTTAGAGGAAAATTTCCAAAAGTCACTCTTTCCCTGCCAGCACAATGTTTATATTCATGCTACAACTTGTTGGCATATAATACTGAGTACTGTGAATGATTATGTTCTAGTGCATTTTTTATTAATGAATGGGACACATTCACAGAGAATTAATACTGGCCTTTAATTCTTGTCCCAAAGTTATTTTCAATTTTAACTGTGCAAAATACAGACATTTTGGTTCTTACAACAAGATTTTTCTTTTTTTTGTTACTGTTAACTGTGTAAAAAAAAATACAACTTTGATATAAACCATCTTTATAATCAGTGATGTATCCAACTACAAAGTCACATAAGGTAAATTCTCTTCTAGCAGCTCCTGTGCGACTACTCTGTTGGTAGGAAGCACAACTAGTCCAGGGTTACCTTTCAGACTGCTGAAGCTAGAGAGATGCCAGCTCGCGAATAGCTGGGTAATGCATACAAAGAGAAAATGATAACAACATAAAAATTATATTGATTGTCTTGGGGTAAGACTGGATTTGGTTCTTGAGAATCTCTATTTCTATCGGTAAATTCTCAGTGATTGGCTAGAAGTTGAATGAAAAATAACCTTAAAATTTGTGTTCATGGGGCAGTCTCCATAAAATTCTGCTTATTTTGGGGAGAGGAGAGATTAACAAAACCACTTCCCCTGAAGTCCAGTTACTGAAGTGTTAATGTTATATTGACCAAAGTAGGCTCTGCAGTATTTCAGCACTTAGCAACAAAGACAGTATGTTCTCAACCCAGTTTGAAGAATAGCTGTACATAATCTTAGAAAACACACTGTTCGCTTGAATTCTTCCATACCTTACATGAGAGCGATAACCAATACTGGTTCCCTAATTCCATAGTGACAGTTGCCCACAGGAAGTGATACTACATCAAAAAGCAGATCATCCGTATAATGATTCAAATATACATGAGCGTGTATATACACACATGAAAGGTAAATAAGATAGCTAGTGATGTCCGCCTTGTCCACTTCCTGTGTAACCATCTCAACAGCCACTAAGCTGAATATGGCATTTGGGTATGAAAATATGTTGAAGCAATGCATGCTTTGCAAGTGCACAGACAGTTGCACTAAGCCACACCATCTTTTCCTGGTAGCTCAGAGACCATTTCGATCTGTCGTAAACTCTTCCCCTGCAGTCCAGCAGAAGTTGATGACATAAACATATCCTTTTCCTAAACACTCGGGTTGTGTGTGATTTAACCTTTAACTCCTGCTTATTGTTATAGGTGAGATGTCAAATATTTCTTGCAAGCTTCTGGCAAGGCTTTGGATGTGTTTTCATCAGTCTTCCCCTAAGTAACATAGGCTGCAGCAGAAGAGAAATGGTGCTTAATCTCCCTTCCCCCATCCCTCTGGCTACTTCCTCCAAGCTCAAACAGGAAAGCGGGGACAATGCAGAAGGACCAGCCATGGGTGCACAGTAAATCTGTAATTACTTGAAATGTCACTTCCTGTTTTTACAGCCTACAAAAGAATAAATACACTTCTTCACTGTGCTGCCAGCTGGGGGGCGGGGGCCTGCAGGAACACAGAACTTGCTCAGCCACACACCCTGACACTTCCAGAAGTGACAAGCCACCTTACTCTGGAGGCATATAAATACTATTTAAAATGTGTAAATGGGATTTTTAACACAACAAACACTGCTACTTCTACCTTGGAAAAATGCGCTTGGACAGGGCAGTAGTTTATACACATATTAGAAGCCAATTTTCACTGATCATACGGAGTTTAACTTGTTAAAAGTCTTGTGCCATGGCAATCTCTGTGACATTGCCCTATACAAACACCTGAGCAGCTCTTTCCAGTAGATCCTGGTGAAATATCACTCCCTCACAGTGCTCAACCTAATGTATGGGATTTCTTTTTTTCAGCTGTTTGAATTCTTTAGGTTTATCACAAGAATGATAGTCAAAATAAGATTGACTGTAGGCTGTGGAAGGGATAGCAATGGGTTAAATCAACACTAGCTTAATAGAAAGCTACTTATAAATCTGTGCTGTCAGTGTAAAGGATATTTCAGTTCTCTAAGCTGTGTCCAAGCTGTTGAATAAGAATGTGCAGTAAGTTTTGGCATCACATGAATGCTTTCCCAACCCCATGTGTTCATAGACCAAGTTCTGTTCTTTAGAAGAACACAGAAGAAAGCTCCAAAATACTCCTTCACACTGCTATGAAATACAGAAAGTTGAATTTCCACTCCCATCTGATTGTGCCTTGCCAGGTTCAAATATATTTGATTCATACAGCATTGCATCCACACTTAGTTTCAACCCATGATCTGAGAATCTCAGATCAGGCATGAGGACTGGGCATTAGAGGGAAGCCAGGACTGCTAGTTTAGAAAGGCTGACAGTGGAAAATGTACTGTCAAAGTAAGCAGATCTCGAGTAAGGTCAGGAACATTTCCATAGAATGTACATGTGTCACACATTGCCCAAACTGCTAGAAAACTGAGAAAAGAATATTGCATAAAGTTCTGTAGAAGTATTTAAAAATACATTCTTGAGATTGTTCCTGGAGAACCCTATTGAACTCAGCAATGGGGTAGTCCCTGGAGCACACCCCAGCACCTTCCAGCTGACCTGCCCTCTCCATGAGCAAACAGCAAGGGCTTTGCCAAGGCTTCAACACTGTCAAATTCTCAAGAAATCACTCTGCCTCCCCAGGAGCAGCCTGACTGCCTGCAAGGTGGTGGGAGCTGGGAGCCAAAGGGATGGTGAGGCAGGCAGGATAGCAACCTTCTAACAGCCGTTCCTACAGGCCCCAGACAAAACAAGCTGGGAGAAGCTGTGTGTTCATGAAAGTGAAGCCTCCGAACACTAATCTCCTATAACACTGTTTTCCCCAGCTGGCTGTTTTTGCTGGTGATTGAAGCATTGAAAATTCAATGTCCTCATCTCAGGGACAGCCAGGGAGAACTGGCACAGAAGCCCAGGGCTCTTTTTCCCTTGCTGAGAGCTTCAGCATTTCTGGTTTTTAGCTGTTGCAGGAATTAAATAACATTTTAAAATACTGAATCCTCCACACCACATGTGTCTTTAGAGAAAACTTTAAATTATACAACCACTGCAGAAATGGTGAGGTTGGTTGGAAATGGAGCCATAATTCATGTTTTTCACTCACCATTTCACTTCTTATTTTCTATCAAATGATCGTGTTTTATTCCACATTTTTCAAATAAGCCTTATTTCATTCTACCTATAAGCCTCTGACATTATGAGGACTAAGTGCCTGAATAAGGCTGCTTCTTGTGGGATAGATTTTCATGTTTCAAACATATCCTTTCTGAGGATTTAGAGCAAATAAAGCCCTGCTTATATCCCTGCTCAGCCTGTGACCACAGCCATAATAATGAGAGCAGACGTGACTCCACCAAAAAAATACATAATATTTTCTGCTTTTGCAATTCAAAGCAGTCACTTGGGAAGATAAATGGAAGTCCTAGAGACACATAGATGGCTCTTTTTTGAAAATGCTATAAGTTTTCAAGAACCACTAGTCCTGACAAAAGTATTAGAAGAATTTTTGGAAGCCTGAAGTGTTCCTGTCAGCTCACCGATTGACTCTGGGTTTTGAGACTCCATATCATAGCTGGTAGCACAGAAAACCATAAGATTCCCAAAATAAATTTGAACCATCATCACATTAGAAGTGTCTGCTTCCCATCACAGGAAATTTCAGAAATGCAAACTGACCTCTTCAAACTTCAGGGAAGTCTACAGTATTGTTGTTACTGTCATCAAGGTAAAAAACAGCCTACATAAGAAGATGCATTGATAATTAGGCACCCAATCTGGACTAGAAGAGTTCAATCATTCCCCCATGTTGTTCCACACCACAAACTGGACAACCATAGAATTAATGACTCATTTGTCATTTTGTTGGTTGTCTAAGAATAAATTATTTATCTCCAGGAAGAACACGGATTTTTAAGAAAAGCTGATTGGCTGAGTACTTGTGTATGTTACATAGAAAAGCAAGGAATTATTTTTTCTCTCCAGTTCTTGCTATTTTTAGTGTAAGTGTACAAATACCTGAGACCTCATGGAAAACAGTGATCATAGGATCACAGAATGGCTCATGTTGGAGAGGACCTTCATTGATTATTTAGTTCCAACCCCCTTGCCCTGAGCAGAGTTGAAATACCTACAGTGACACTTACAGTGATAACATAACAGAGAGAGGGTAATCCAATTCAGTAAGTTTAATAACCTGCAAACTTACGTGGACAGCAATTTGAAGCACAATAATAATAGTTACATACCAAGTGCTCTACACATATGCACAAATAGGGGCAGGCTGGATCTTGCCTTGATGTTACTTAGCTGTTTATACAGCTACAATGACTACACTTCTTTGTTTTTCTAGGTGCACTACTTTGTTGATTCTCTTGATAGTAAAAAATGTATTAAGGAAGAAAGGGGTCACATAAGGCTAACTTTGAAGTTGGAACTGTCCTACACAGTAACAAATATCTCTGCCAGCATGTTGCAGTAACTCATAACATAAGCAGGTATTAGGAACATTTATATAGCATTTAACAGAACACCATCTGCTCTGTAGAGAAGAAAAGAAAATTTCTTTTTCTTGAAAATACAAATTGTGTTTTTTTTTTCTAGACAGGAAACTGATTTATTTCAAAGTTCACATCCTCTGCTGTGACATTTTCTTGCAATTCATTAGCTTGATGTCACAGCTTGATCCAGTCACTGCATAAGCATGGCTAAAACTTGCGCTGTGCACTGCTCTGCAATCACAAAATTGTGTGATTGATGTAAGACCATGCAGTGAACATCTAGGGACTGAAAATATGGTCCATATTATTCATATTACCCTAACCCCTGCCTGCAAGAATGAATCTTTTATCTGACCTCTAAATGGAACAAGAAGCTTTCAAGGAATCTGAAAATAAGTAATTTAAAGTCTACCTGAACAATACAGATTATAGTTCCTTAAACAAGTGCATTTGCAAGACTTTTTATTTCTTATATCATTGTTCATGTGTGACTTTTTCACACTCACCAGTTACTCAACAGGTATACACCTGTTTTTTACCTGTGAGGAAATGTGGATCTTCATATATGGCTCTCAGTAAAGAACTTCCCTCTGCCATCCAATTTAAGCCTTCCCTTCTTGAGCTTAATACCAGTGTCCCTTGTCCCATCATTAGCCAACTCTTCTGTTTGTTTCTATTTCCCTTTGACAAGAATGAGGTCTTTGTTATGAGAAACAATCAAAAGTAAAGGAATGTGAAAAAAAGCTCAAATCTCTTTTTAATAGATTGGTCAAAAATTAAAGTCCAGCTACACTGTTGTTTATGGAATTGAGTTAATTGTATGAAATGTGTATTTTTATCAACAACAGATAATCATGGGAAATAGCAAAACTAGTCTAAAATGAAACTTGTTTGTCATTAGTTCATAATAGAGTTAAATACGATGTGCCTTATAACTTTAGAAGTTATTGAAAATGATACCTTCAGCACTATGACTGAACTCATGATCAAAGCTTGCCTTTCTGTTCCTGATGTATAGCTCGTCAATTTTGCAATATTTTTCACACAAGGAAATTGAAATGCAAACTCCATTCAAAACTCTCTATAAAGTAAAAGACCATATTTCTTTATTAGAACTCATTTATATAGCTGGGTGCTTCTGTGGTCTGTGTTTCACTTGACAACTTACTTCTACTGAAAAGCATGCAATGAAACAGGAGTCATCAGTCAAGAAATGGTCTGAAAAGTCCCTGGCAAGACAGAGCGGGATGGCTCAACATGGCTCAGCTGAAATCACCAGCTGAAGGCCGTTACAGCTTTAAAAAGATTTAAAACAACTGTCTCAGAACACATACATCATTTATGCAGGTTCTAATAATGTGAACTTCCTTGCAGTTTGAACCTTAATAAGTGTTTGTAATAAACTGATTAACTCCTGTTAATGGAGTTGCATGTTTTTTTCCGGGAATGACAAATAGTTGCTGTTCTATTGTGATCACCTGGAAGTGATGAACCTAGTCTAACTATGAAGTTGCTCAGCTAGTAAGTTTATGGTTATACCTTTCAAAGAAGCTCATTCAGGGAAAACTACACATTTTGCTCTTGTTTCTTAAGTTCTGTCTCACTGGATCTCATTTCATCAAACATGCAGATCATGGTGACTTGCAGTCCACTGCTAGCAATGAATGTCAAAATGCCTGTGAAATGGATGAGGTTTCCTGGGCTTACTATTGCTTTGAAGACATGTTCAGACCAGTATGGAGAGGTGGCCTACAGTAACAGATAAAAAAGATTTAAAAATACATATTCTATTTATTGTGGATTTTATTTCCTCAGTTCTGGCATTGGTAATATTCTTCAGGAAACTAAATGATGTCATTTCCTTTCAACAGGCAAGTTTCATAAATGCTGGAATACAGCCACTTCAAACAGCCTTCAAACAGATGGCCATGTGTATAAATGCCAGAAAGTGAGAGCAGCCACTTGCAGTAAAAAACGTTACCCCACACATGGTATAATGTTTACTTTATAGCTTCTCTCATGGACTTACATGGCTCATTCTTCTAATTTTTCCAGGCACAGATCCCTTAGGAAACGGCTGTAGAATACCAAAGTAAAATAAATTACAATTTTATAAATAAAATAATTTCAGTAGAACAAAGTGTAATGACTCAATAGATACCAACCACAACAGGAACCTGAACCACAGACCAATCTCAATATCAAATATTTCATAAGTTTAGATTCTTCAGGAATGAAACTTGAACAACAAACCAGTGAGACATAAGAAGGCCCTGTTCAGTTTAAAGATTTTGTGAAACTTGATAAGGAACTTTAGCTGGGGGTATGATTGCTGGATTTCTTGAACATGAGCCTATAATGAAAGAAATCCCATCCATGGGATGCTGAAGCCAGATACCATCCCCTGCCATAGCACAAGGAGGAGCAAACAAAGCAAACCCAGCCATGAAGACAGAAAATAGTACTACACGATTAACCTTCCTGAAAAAGCACGTACACAAGACCATGAGCAGCTGGGAACTACAATGTCACACATTAGAAAAGAGAAGGAAGATGACAGAAAGAAAGGGACCTTCCTGCACAACACACTATCATCCATGGCAGTAGGCTGACAGTCAGTGTAGCTGATGGAGATAATGCTGCTTCCACTTTTATTTCATATTTTGCCATAGTGGGATGAATTAGCAGGCAGTATCAGGGGGTCTGACACATTACTACTCTTGCAGTGTCAGGAAGAGAATCAACAATATCCTGCATAGACAGGGCGAACATGAAAGAAACAGGGAATCCACCTCTGATGTTTCAAAATCCCATCATGATTTCCAGCACCAACATTTTCTGACTCGGTGAAACCATACACTGGAAGTCGGGTGGGATTTTTGAAAGAAGCTGGACATTGTTCTGACTCTGTTAAAATCTAACACAATGGGAGAAGTCCCTGACTTCATAAGGAGTGGCAGAAGGCCAGAACACGGCACTTCTGAAGTTTCTATCCAGTCACTTCTAAGGTTATATTCTTAGTTTCCTCCGCTGCAGGCAAAAATATTGCCCAGACTCCAGAACTATGGTTCCAGTATCATGTCTCTGTCGTGAAAATTTAGCCCTTGAAGGTCGCAGATTGGTTTTCCTCAAGTGGGAAAATTCAATGGCAAAGGAGTTTGAGAACTTATCTGCTGTTTAACTTGATTCAGTTATTCTTTGCAGCTCACGGAGGCAACCACAAGGCCATTACAGGCAATTTCCTTTTTCAAAAGTTTCCACTCATACAGCAGGTTCCAGTTCCCAGGAGGCTTTTCTGTCTCAGGAGTCTCTTCCAAATACAGGAGTAAAGTAAAAAGGAAAGTTTCTGCTGGATGCCACAGCTTATTTCAAGGATCTTTGCATAACAAAAACAAAGCATCTCTTCTCTGTGGATAGGGGTACTGCTATTTGAATTCCTGGTAATAATAATAGTGAATAAAGTCTCATGATATTGCCAAGTATCATACTAAGCTTGTTGGACAAGGGTCACTGAGGTTTCCAGGGGGCTGCAATTAAAGGTGGAGTTGTTTCAGTCTCTGTCCTTAATCTCTGTTCCTTGTCTATTAACAATGTCTCAAGGCTGAGCCCCATTTTCTGAGATGCTTTACTCGTTTGTAGAGGTTCAAAAATGTAGTACTAGTGATGCCAGGATCCCTCCCTGTGGATTGTTGAGTGCACCCCATTGGCAGCAGCCTGGTATGACTCAGGGGAATGAGATGCAAGGTACCTGGTGGATCATGGAAACATGAGAACAGCTCACCTCCAGCCCCTTTGTTCTCCCACTTCCCCAGGACTAAAACGGCTTGCATGCACAGCGATGTCCTTCCCTGGAGGAAGAATTGCAAGACGCTAAAAGTGAGGCACAGCAGGGACAGAAGTGCAGGTCACAACTGGTTCAAGACAATGTAAGTGTAAGCTGGGACATACGACTTTCAGGTATGTCAATTGTATCAGTGGCATCATTTGATAGCAAAATATTCTGTGTCATGAGGTTACAGTCCATCACTTCTGCAATGACAACAACAGTCAAAGCCTGTTGTGCAATTCTTGGTCTTCTTGGTCCAAATACTGAGATAGCAAAGACCAGTCTAAAGTGTATCAGCAAATAGTACCAACCTTACAATCCATGTCTAATCTGATTTGTCCAGAAAGAAAAAAAAAAGCCTCTGTATCATTTTTTGCACAGCTACACAGCAAGAGAACAACCCTTGAATACAGATATATCAACAAAATAAAGTCCAAAACATGAGATTCCTGTCTTTTACAGGACAGAAAAAGTGATTCAAAATTCATATATGCTATGTTGGCCTGCAGCACAGTAGTATAAAAAGAGGCTACATGAATGTCAACTGGCAAAGATGGCCCTACATAAGAACAGGGTGTCCTTTTAATTCTTTGCCATAATGATCAAGGGTAGCAGTGTGGCATAACGAAGAGCTTACACAGACCACAGCTGCACACTCAGAGGGTTGGCAGAACAGAAGGGAGGAAAGGACAGAGTGCAGGGTTGATGCGGGTTACTCCACCCCCCTCCTGCTTTCCCCATTGCCATCTCTTGCTGTGGCTGCCAAACTCAGAACTGAATGAGTAATTTTTGCAGTTTGCTGTATTGTTTAATACTGTGAGGGGGAAGCCCTGCTTATACTGTCATCCATCTGTGTGCCGTGTGCCACAGAGATGAAGAGTCCCATGGGAAAAAGTACAAGCAGGTGCTGAATAATGGTAGTTTACTTTTTCCTTTCCTGCAATGCTGTCTTTTTTAATCTCTAAGGAGGCTGACTGATCCTCACTGCCAATGCTCTAGAGACCCAAGAATCCACTGCAGTTAAATCATGAGTCAGAGCTCCTCGATATCGCTTCAACTTAAACTGTTAGAAAGCCAAGAATCAATACACTCTGCAAAGGGAGCAAAACAAACATATCAGCCAATGCTGCAATCAAACCACTACTGTTTTACTACTATTACAAGTTCTTTACTTAGGGTCTTGTGACTGTTTGGAATGTCAAATGTCTCCATTCAGGATGTTTCTTGCCTGTATTTTGTATGTTTTTGATTGCAAAAGAACAGTTTATAGATCCCATTACCTTAAGGTAGAATTGTGTCCTCAAATGTTTTTATGCTTCTCTTGGGTCCTGCTGCCTGAACTCCACCAAATAGTCTAATAAGTTCCATATGCCCATTTTTTGAAGAACACATTTTCAAAGCAGCAAATGTTTTGACGGATTGGCTCTCAGAGAGCCTGAATGCTGTTATACACATCGTTTAGCATTCCACAAGGCCCCCACTGTTAAATTCTGGGAATGCGGCCAGAGTGACCTACCTAATACTGCACTAACTAGCTTTAGGAGAAGAAAAAGAAAAAGAAAG